>VBVR01000593.1:0-45951 GCA_011638315.1 Tetramorium parvispinum | reverse complement strand
CGTGACTATATTCCCATATGTTCCCCTTGCCCCGCGAAAGGGGCCACGGAACGAATTATTGTCGGGCAGTGTACAATACGTATTATATATATACTTTTATTTTATAGCTTTACATTTACAGCTATAAGTTTGCTATTTTCGGATCGCGCGGACTTTCCGCTCGTACGTTCTGAAATCCGGCCCTCCAGAAATGTCGAGAATTGCCGAACGCAAACGCGCGTTTCGTCGAAACCCACGGCGGGTTTTTACACGCGGTCCACATCGTAATTTCGTTGCGCGCGGCCAACAAGCTTGCGCGCTTGTCTCTTCCTCTTGCAGTCCCCCCGCGTTTATTTCGTTTCGGTTCGACTTGTCCGCAATAAATCCTAAAATCGTCCCGACCGGTTATCGTTATTTACACCTTCCCTTCTTCCGACCGTCGGGATACACCGCCCCGCTGTTTCCCATTTAGAAATTTTCGTTTCATCGATCCGTCGTCGATCGTCGTCTCGCGGACTGTGGAACACGTGATTCCACGTATAGTCTCCAACATTTCTGTTGTCGCACAGCTGGAACTTGATAAAAATATACAATTTTTTTTCATAACGGTTGATAATAATTGGATTAATAATGATACGACTGACAATTAAGGTACCTCAACAAACGACAAGAGCAGCTTCCTTTTTCTGCGAGAATATCTTACTGCCGTGAATAATTCGTCAACTCGTCCAGTGAATAAAACATTCCTCCGAGAGAGGCGTCATCGGGAATAGAACGCAGAATGCGCATTTTAGGCGGGGCAGACCTTCGCGTTAAACGAATTATTTTCGGAGCCAATGCCGCCGCTGTAAATTTGATAAACCCCTGCGATCGATACGCCAATATCGCGCAGCCCGGCAACGTCAAGGTCCCGCGTCTCTCGTCGCTGTTGCGAATTATTAATAGCAGTCAGATTCCGAAATCAACTGCATTATCGGCGATCACCGCTAAAATTGACGGCCGTGACTTTCCAGCGGCGTGTGAGGAGTCGCCGGCTCCCCCCGTCCTCTCCTCGTCCCTCCCCCTTGTCGTGGGATCGTATTTTTATCGACGATCTCGGTGAGGTCCGACGACGTCCGGAGGATCCCCGTCGGGATGGCGCGGCCCTTCCGCAATCAGAGTAACGTGATTTCTCGCTAATTACCGCGAAATCTAAACCTCTCGAAAGAGCGCTAACAAAGCGACAGGCGTTAAAAGGGGGAGATGAAGCGCGAAGAGTTTGCTGGACCGCGCGTGGAGGGCTTTTTTCCCGTTAAAAACCGACCTTTTTAACATCTCCGTCCTTTCCCTCACGCTCCCTGCTCATCCTCTTTCATCTTCTTTTTCCTCCCTTTTGCCGCTCTCTTTTTCCTCGTTTCTTCTCTCTTTGTTTTTAATGGCGCTGCGGATGATATCCGACGAGACGAGAGCTTGCCGTTTCGAAAGGATAGATTATCCAAACTGACGGCATAAGGTCCTTTCATATGGACTTCGATGAGGGGTGGATTCGATGAAATAGAGCGAGACATTTACATTGTAATAGCAATATCATTTTCCGATGTGTGCACGCGGGTTCTCTCGAAACCGCCCTCACTCGTGCGGTCTCCAGGTGCGTTTCTTTTTTTTATTATTGCGTTGGTATTACCTTACTTTACCGCATCTTCTACATTGTTTAAATAGCGTTTTATATATATAATTTATATCTTTAATAAAAAGATATCTCGTTCCTCTTGCTTGGAATTTCTCTATTTTCTTATTTTTGCATGTATTTATATCATGATTCCATTTGAGGGATAGAATTTAATAAAAATAATCATCGGTCGTAACGTGAAGGATCTTAATTTGAAGGTCCTAAAAGACTCTTCGAATTCTTCGGACAGATGCCAAAGGGCGACGTAAAGTAATAGGGAACTAATTGGCGGAAATTCCCGTGGAATATGGGTGTGGAAAGTTTTTCTGCAAATGTCTCACGCTGGAACAATGATCTTGGTATCAACGTACAATCGGGTTCGAGAGGAAACATTTTAACGCGGGAGAAATCTTGGCCATCGTGCGGTAGCGACGGTTTCACATTTCTCAACAATGGACGCGCTTATTGGTCTGCTACGGTGCATTACATGTCAGCCTTTTTAAATGCGAGCGTAGAAAGACTCGCTTTCGCCGACGAGATGTTTGTCGAGTCGCGAAGCTGTATAATTTGAAAGAATAATGTATAACTCTTGGGATAGAGCCAGGAATCCGTTACATTTCTGACAATCTCGTAGCAATTGGAACGCCAGCGTCATGGAGGTTCTCTGCAGTTTCTGTCTATTCGATATTTTTCATTTCCCTGATTTCTTTTTATCCCGCTGCTTTGAGCTCTCTTTCTCCCTTTGCGCGCTGTTTCACGAGTCCTGATTAAAAGCGAAGGCAGAGAAGGGAGAATTTCGCGGATCGAAAAAAGGGAAAGGGCCGTAACGAGATCACCGTGTTACAGGTCGAGACGCGAAATTGAGTTTTGATCCAATCGCATGTCACGGTCAACATCGACACGAGTACGTGGGTGCCCTCAGAATTTTATTCAAGACCCTGAGAGAGAGTCCTCTCTCGACAGCGTCCTTGTCTGATAATTTCAATTCGTAACTGTGATATATGAGGCGCGGCCTTCGATTTTTAGCTCGGTCACCGCGACGCTCTTCCGACATCCCGGAATATCTGATTCGCCCTTCTTCCGCTCTTAGGCGTTCAACATTTAACGAGCTCACAAAGTGCGCGGACGACTCCGATGTTTCGCGCGCGACGGACGGACGGCGCGAACGCGAAATTAAACAGGCCGTTAAATTCACTTTTCCCGGCGAACGGGCAAACACACCGACGATGATAAACCACGTATTACAACGCGATCGTTTCCCACATGATGGCATATTTATCGCGCTCTCTCTCTCTTTCTCCGGCGTCGGAGCGCCGTTTAATTGCCGCCGTGTAAATACGCGACGCGCGTGCACTGTGTGCATCGGCGCCCGGGTGTCCATTTATTTCGAGATAACGCTCGAATAAATTAATACATTTGCGATAGAAAATACGATTCGCATGCGCCGATTAATTATACATTACTCCCACGCGTACTTGCCTGTACCGTAATTATTTTAATAAGTATTCGAAATATCAGTTCGGCTATGAAAAATTGCTCTCTTAATCCTCCTCTCGTGAAGATTTAAAAGAGAGAGAATGTGCGCGAATTTAATTTTTGAGCATCGGGGCTAAATTTTAATCGGAAAGGATGATTTAATAAGAGCACGAGAGATTTCTCGATAAAAATACTTGTAGCACTCTCTCTCGCCTGTTCCGACTCGCGTACAAACGGTTTCTTTACGAGACGTGCAAAAAAGCCATCCGCAAATAGAGAGAGAGAGAAAGAGAGATATACGTGTACATTTAAAATAAACTCACGTGTCTGGTGTAAAACCGCAAATGTGGTGTCCGCGAACGGGACAGGACGAGCGACACGCATCGCGGTGGATTAAGTTGCGTTCGTTCTTCGCGCGGCCAACGATATATATGTATGTATAGATAGACTAGAGTATTCCTTTTCTCCCATCGCTGCTTTTTTGCTTTACCTCTCGAACCGCGGCGCGGAATGCATTTATCCGCGCGTCACAGTGGCACTCGACACGCGGCCGGCGTCGCGCGATCCGCTTCGCTCGTAGACGACGTGTTTCTCGCGCAACGTAAAATCTTTCGCTAGTGTTAATTCTTATTAAGAGTCCGCCAGAGTTGAGTAAAGCGCGAAATTGTGAGAAATTTCAAATTAGTCCTAGACCTTGAGAGTATCTAGTTGTATGACATATGTCTCTCTCGATTTTCTTCTTACTGTGTTCTCAGCACTCTCCAGACTCCAAAGACTCAAACGTCCTTTGATTAGAAATCCGATAGACGCTTATTCCGCGTCGATACGCATGTCATACAGTCCGCGACTTCTCGTACGATACGTGTTATACAAAGTGAATCGAAAGTGAACGGTCGTCGGTGGCGCGTGCAAGTGGAGAAACGACGAGGAGGAGGAGCGAGGGAGGATGCAGTCGCTTAAACTTTGGGAGACGAGAACTCTGGAGAGACTGTCCCGACACAGACGCGGACGGCGTCGAGTGTCACGATGGTACATACACGGGCCCGCCCTAAGCTCGCGCTCTCTCTCTCTTACCGCCTGTCTGTCTATTAATAAACGCAAACGAATGATTCTGACGTCGCGTCTTACACGTGTACCTTTGAACGCCTCGCCGAGTGGCGGGTCGTAAAGATCTTAGAGCTCCATCGATAGCACCCAGCATCTTTCTTCCGGATATTCTACAGCGTGTCTTGCGCGACCGTGCGTGCATCCTTTGGAAGAAGAAATAAAAATTGTAATAACGCGGGATCCGAGGAAGTCGAGAGCGCGGGGTACGACTCCAGCGTCAATTAAAGTTAACAGTCCGGTCGATGACTGGTTCGTTAGCGTAATCCGCGTGTCAATTGCGTCGCGGCGGAGCGCGCGTAGTACTCGCTCGAGTGCAATGTCCGCGGGTATCGGTCGAAACTTCCGATGGAAGCTTTCGGTGCGTTACGGGACAGGCGTCCGCGGTCGCCGGAAGCATGGCTTGCGCCTATACGACGGCGCCTATACGTAATCCATTAATATCGCGCGCGATAATTAATGCGTGACGTTTAATTCGCGACGGTCCGTGCCTAAACCGGCGGCACCATTGTTTTCGACGAGATGAGAGGCAGAGACGAATACCCTGCCCTCAGAATCGGCCGTGATAGTCGCGCGCGTGCGCTCGATACACCGGAAGGGCGTCCGATACCCGCAGCTGTCCGTGGGAAAAATAAAAAGGAAAACTGACCAGCCAATGGCTGATCATCCGCGAGACGTGCGGGAGCTCGGAACAGATTCGGTTCGATCGATTTTAACGATATTCGCGCGATACACAATCCTCCTAAAGACTTGGCCGTCGCATTTACGAGTCTCCGACAGTTGATATCCGCGATAGATAGACTCTTTACGTCACTTATTACACTAAATCGGGACCCAGAGTCATCGGGATTGTATCGCAAATAATTGACAATCCCGCAATCTCCCGAATCGCGACGTTGGCGCGCGAACGACCGTCGCAGCCTCCGTGTCTGGAGCGCGCGGCGAAATCGCGCCGCGCGAAAGGACGAGGCCAGCTGGTTTAACGATTTTCCGGGGATATCTCCGCGGCGGCAGACGGCTGTAACTGATGCATCTTTAATGCTGTCCTGTCGACCTGGCTCGCCGGAGAATAGCGGCGATCCGCTGTGCGATTCTCTCAAGCCGACGTTGGTTCGCGTGACGCGCCCATCGCGCGAATCGCTCTCCTCATCGAGCCGCGGCGTCGCCGTCGCGACCGATAATCAAGAGTGACGGGCCTGCTCTCGTCCTTCCAACCGGTTAGACAATTATTTGAGCATCGTAATGGACGGAAAGAGAGAGAGAGAGAGAGGAGCACGAACCAACCGTACGGAGATGATATGACAAGCGCCGGCGCCCCGTAGCCGTCCCTTTTAATTAAATGAATCTCGACGGTATCGTTAAAATGAGAGGACGCGTCTTAGAGCTCGCGGGATAGAGCGAGCGATCTTGTTGTAAATCCGTTTGCTGTGTACACGTCGGGCGAATCGTCATTGTCGTCCGGGCGCGGGGAAAAAGTCTCTGTGTTGATCTCATCTCCATAATGGATTATTAAATACTCCTCCTTGGATATAAGCTATCAATAGGATTCGGAGCTCGTAGCTCAGGCCGGCGAACGCGCGCCTTTCTACTTTTAACTGTTTCGTGCCTCATCTTCCGCGTTGTGCCCCCGTCTGACGCATGAATTATTCACGAGATGAATTATTCATAGAAAGAGAGTACTTAGTCTTCATAATACACATTCCGCTTAATATGCGATACGACCGGCGATTTTATTATTTGCGATTTGCGTTAAGTGGTCGGACGACTCCGCGACGGGCGGCATGAGAAATTTTCTCGCTGACGGATCCACGTTTCGCTTTAAACGAAGCGCGGCATTCGCGATTTCGGGTTAAATCGCGCTCCTTCTGCCGACTCGCGCCTGTATACGCTTCGACAAAGCGTTCAACTGGCGTCTCCCCTAACAGCGTCCTTTCTTGAATTTTCAGCCAGGACCTATTGACGGTGTGCCGGGAATTGAATCTCGAGAATTCGGTGGAGGAATTGATGAGGGAATTGGGCGCGGACGAGCACGGTCGCATTTCCTATCAAGAGTTCCTTAGGCGGCGTCTGGCTCTGCGACCGGAAATCGAGGCGCTCAGGGCCGGCAAACGGCGGAGCAGTCCACATCACACTCACACGCCGGAGTACCTGCCCACCAGCAGCGACAACAGCCTCGGTAAGAATCGTACAAATCGCTTGAATTTTCGCGACAGATCCCTCCCTCGTTTTTTGCTCGCCACGCGAAATTGCCCTTAGCTTGGAACGGAAGTCTCGAATGACAAATATTTCATCCTTGTTTACCGATTCCAAAAATATAGACGATGCTCAACACGAAGAAGCGTACGACATTGTTGCCGTCGGGCGATGTATCGCGATCTACGTGTCGCGTGGAAATAGAACGCGAGCCGTCCGCTCGAAATTGATGATTGATGGAACAATGAATACGGGACGACCGCGGAAATACTGCAGCAGCATAATATCCCGATCGCGGGTCGCATGTAACTGGATATGATGCGCGAGATCGATGAACGAATTGGAAACGACGACTTTTGGGATATTGCGCGTTGCCATGCGCGCTTCCGTTTCTCGCCATTCTCGCTGTCAACCGTGAATCTTTATTGAACGACAAACCGCCCATAAAAAGAAACAATTTGCAATTGTTAATTTTCTACTTATTTTGTGCTATTATAAATAATTGGCAAAATAGAACTTGCACGCGATTGTTTCCTGGAAATAATTATCTTAGAGAATCTTTTGTTGGACTTGAATCGTGTTTACTCAAGATTTGACAAGTTGGCATCCTGAAATGCGAATTACAAAATTGATGTGACATTTGATTTTGTCCACGTTTGTCCATAAATAATTATTTTTTGTTCACTTCGCAAAAAAAAATTAAAAATAAAAAAAATTTCATTGGCACTTCTAAATGGGTTTTTTTTTTAAAATGACATACGGATTCCGATTGTCCATCGTTTCTCTACATTCGCTAGATTTTTTTTCAACGAGTGCCGTAACTAATACGTTACTCGTAATTTCTATTTCAGGAACTGTGTCGGGACGACATGAAAGTTGGGAGTTTGACAGCGGTGCCCGTGATTTGTCGCCGGAACCTCATAGTCTTCAGAAGCTAGTGGAGGCAGCCGCCGGCGGAACAGGAAATATGCTGGACCTCGCGAATAAGGTGAGTCACAACGATCTATCCTCGACAAAACGATTGTCGATATCTTCGGCATCGACTAGTTTCTCTCACGGTATTAGATCCGTTTGGCGTTTCGTGCGCGAATCGCTCTCGCGTGATCGCTTGGCGAACATCTGTCTTACCGTTATAAACTCCTGATAAGACCTATCACACCTATCATGTTCGCGTACATGCATGTCGACAGAGAGATCCTGTAGACCTCACACTTCCTAATTTTAGCGCTATCTATTTAGCGGATTTGCATAATATATAATTATTAACGCGATTACTAAAGAAAGAAGAAAAAAAATTGCTGAAAGAATATCTTTCTTTTTACATTATTTGAAATATCCAAAGTTGAAAAGGATCACTTTGAAAACTATCGACTGACGAAGCTCCAGAACACTTTTGCTTGTTAATGCAACATTCGCGCTGATGGAAAGTCAACGAGACGCGCAATTATCCAAGGCAAATTGTCTTTGCATGCCGATAATCCTCAGTTTTCCTTGGCGAAAGCACTCGTTCGCTTAACTCCTTCATCTCTCGCTGACCATGGCTCTCTATTATTTCCCTCTTCGTATCACGAGTTCGCGCTTGGGAATTTCTTTGTCAGCCGCAATTAACCACGATACCTCCATCACCACCACCACTACCATCATCGAGGCGCGGTATGCCATGGTGGAAGATAGCAAGACGTGCAAGTTCTGCATTCCCCTGCTTTTCCCCGTCCGCTCATCGATCGCTTCGGTATCGAATTACGAGGTGTAGATTAACACTGCCAATATTTTATCGTTTACATAGCATCGTTCTTAATTTATCGCTATAAAACATTCAGTCGAAAAGACTTGAATTAGCTTGTATTAGCGAACAGTTAAATTATATATCAATGTTGAAAAAGAGGAGTGCCTGCAGATATGAAACAGACCCGAAGTCATAAAGCAATTAAAAGCGATAATATTTTAGATAAATGTTCGTCACGTTGTCACATTGAAATTAGTGTCGTGTGAATTTACGTAACGTGTAACATCTTTAAATTTTGTTCTCGCTCGAGTTGCTCCGACGACGAAATTCCCATCTCCTGGGGCGTTTCGGTTCCGCGGATGATTCGGTTTCGCGATCGCGCTCGTAACCGCGTGCTTCTCGCTCGTTTTAAAAGTCACGACAGCTGCAAAGGGAAAAGAGAAATAAAAGCGCCGACGAAATTCCGAGGTTATCGCGATTTCTCGCGAGAGCCTCCACTCCTGTGTTTCGAGGAACGAGAACGCAGGAGAACAGAAGGAGGATGGTTTCGTGGAAAGAAAAAACAAGCGCGCGCCGTTTACTGCCTATAAATAACCGTTATTACGCTCCGCATTACGGCATCGAAAAAAAGCGAGAAGGCCGCAACAGCGAATTTTGACCGGTCGAGGAAGAGCGTCGCGTTCTACGCGGAAGAATTTATTAAGAGGATATAAAAAAAACGATACACAAAATAATATCTTTTCTTTTATTACAGACGCGTAGGCCTTCTTTAGGCATAAATATCTCGGTGTAACGCCGCGCATTTGCGTTCTTAAGAGAAACGCCAAGAGCTAACTCATCCCCCGTCCTATGTTTTTCCTTTATTTTACCACCCTCGCCTGCGAATGTACAGAAAAGCTTTCGCGCGTCGTGTTACGATCCTAGCGTCGACATAGAACGTCCGTTGCCCGGGAAAAGCGCAAATATGCCGCGTCTTAGGCCACCCGTTCACCAAACGGCAGAGCCTGTTTCCTCGCAGAGACGCTATCCCACATGAAACACGAATTTCCATAGAAATGGAATGGAGAAGTTCTCTCGCAGAGAAAGAGAGAGAGAGAGAAGGGGGGGCATCGGGGTAAACATAACAGCAATGTTAATTCCCGTCGTTACTCCGACACAGAAATTACTCGAGCAACGTTACCGTGCAGCGAAATGATACGCTAACGCTAACGCGCGATCAAGATACTTATCGCGTGCAACGTTAATTCGTGTAATCATGTATATTCATCGCCATAACTGTGGAAAAATTGATATCATATTTCGCGAGAAAAATCTAAGTGTGTCTAAAGTTGAATCCGAACCAGAAAAGCGAGCTGAACTTTAACCTGTTACTAAGGCGGATTATAATAAATCCCACATCCCATAAACCTATAGTGTTATTTGCATAACTGCTTTGTGTCTAGTTTACAGTAGCTTCAGCCAGAGAGAGAGAGAGAGAGATATTACAATATCATATATTATATTATATTATCTGTATATCACCTGTCATATCTAAAAAAGATTTATGTATAATACTGATGATTTTACGACTATACCATGTGTGGTATACCGAGAATGCAATTAATATCTCCTAATTGTGACAAAGCGCTCGTAAAAGGGAAGAAGAAAGCGAGACGGTGTCGCGTAGCCGAGCCAGAGACAGATTGTTATCAGAGCGTGTAAAGACGGATGCGTCCTTCTGACGGCCCCATAAAAAAATGAAGCCGGATAGGTGATAGGCCGCGACGAGGTAATAAAGCCCGCAAATAAGATTCCGTAATTTCTCCGAATAAATGACCCGTTGCGAGCGATTCGTGCGCGTGATAACCCGGCGACGATCGGACGGCCGTTCCCGCTCCGCTCTCGAAAGATGGAAGAAATATCCTGACTGGGACGATGTTTTTCTAGGGCGGCCGATCGTTATTTTCCATCGCGACGCCCACATCCTTTCTCCCGAGGATATTTACTTCCGCCCTCTCGTCGTCGAGCCCCAAGAATTCCATACCTCCTCGTCGTCTTCCCTATGAATTCTCGTGATACGCTCGCGTGACGCAATAAACGGTACGTCGTGGTGATGATACCGTAAGACGCGGTAAAATTGCGCCAACAGGTGCGCGAGACTGAAGGGAGGGGAAAAAAAGGCTCTTAAGAGGGATCGCGGAAAAATTCATTCGACGGCGAGCGTCGGAGACACGTGTTTCGTGTAAGTTAACGAGATCCTCTCGAGAGAGAAGAAACGGAGCGACTTGTGCGACCTGCAATCGCTATAACGCAATCTAGTTATGCATACTGCTAATTCTTACGGCATGCACGAGAAGATGATAATAGCGGCCGTCTCCACGAGACTGTGAAAATAATCGCGTAACGGCCGCGCCGCGCGCAGGAAGCCACGCTCCTAATTATGCGAAGCGTCTTGCTTTCCATTCGAGCGGCGGCGGCGGTGGCGGCGTCTCGGATAACACGCTCTGTTTGGCGTGTCGACATTCATAATCGCGTAGCTCGCATAAGTGCGAACAACCCGGGAGTTATGTAGATCGGGAGATAAAATCGCCGACGGGGGTTTCCCGTTTCATGCGAAACGCGAACGTGCCTGGCGATCACGACGCGACGCCAGCGGAGGAAGCCCTTCCCGCCTCCCCTCCGAAAAGAGCGACCGCTTTTCATCGTCGTCCGACCTTCGCCCTTTTTCCGCTCCCTCCGCGGCGCGGTCGCGTTAATCGAGAAATTAACGGAGTTAATTAAGACGCCGCGCCCAGGCCGCGTCCCGCCCACATAATTACACTAATACAATCGCTCGGCGGTCCCGGCTCGGTCGTTCTCTCTCTTTTTCTCCTCGGCATTTTTTCGCCTCCCGGGGCCTCCCGTTTCGCCTCGCGGTGACGTCGAGAGGCGAGGAATCGCGACGTTCGATCGCGGCGTATTCATTTCCACGTCATCCTCTCGTGCACGTCGTCCTCGGCGATTTTTTTCTTATTTATCGCCGAGAAAACTGATGACTTACTGCGGCCGTGAAGATTAATGGTTTGTCGCGCGAACGTAAGCGGTACCTGCGCGTTATTACGCGCGTAAGAGCGAGACGCGCGCCCGTATGATGCCGCAACGGGACGTTTTTCCGCGCGGGACGTACATCTTAACGAGTTAGACACGGGAGAAGTTGAAGGGAGGAGGAGCCGTTTGCGGTGATCCTAATAATTTCGTTTAAACGTCGCTATTCGGTTAACCGCTATAGCAATCTTCTCGCGGTGCCGTTAATAGTCACGTATCTTCTCTCCTCCCCCTGTGATTATGTCAGCTGCGGGTTCTTCTTGTCGCCTCACCTTAAAGGGGCATCCGTTCTCAGGACCTAATGGATTCGTTTTATCTTAACCGTTCTATCCCCGAGCCTCGCCAGGCAAACAAAGCTCGCGCGGTTTTCCACTATCTCTTGGAGCAACGCGCGATCGATGTTCGTTTGCAAGTACGATGTTCATCGTAACGCTCCTAACGAAGAAGGCGTGATGGAAAGGGAGGGCGGAAAGAATAATTAATTGAGTGGACATGCAAAGTCCCGAAAAAAATTGTTGAAATTTGAGCCCTGAAAAATTATATTTAAAATTGAAAAATTGAAAATTGAAAACTAAGACAATATCCCGAAAGTCATAAACCTGAAATGTAAAAAGTTTTCAGAACATTATTGTCTTACTGCTTACATTTCGGGATTTCAACTGTTCGAGACATTGTCTTATAATTAGTTTTCGATTTTCGGGATATAACTTTTCAGGACCTTACATGTCCAGCATTAATTGACGAATGGATAGCGATGAGCAAGTGCATTCAATCAAAATTGCAACCGACTGTATGAAAAATTAAATTTATCAAATTGTCGAAAATCGCTTTTCGTTTTTTACTGTAAAATCGTTAAAAGTCGCTTTTCTTTATTGGCTGATCCGCGTTTGAGATTAACCGAGATTCTGCGCGACGCTTAACGCGTTAACGGACAGGTCAGGGCTTTATCATCTTCCCTCTCCGCGAAACTTGCGGCGACTGCATTACCACGCCACCCACAACGGCACGACGGCGCATCGGCGAGAACGCGGGGATAGAGATAACTGCAGGCCGCCGGAGCTTTCGGAGTACGACGAGCCGGACGATCGGCAGCGCTCGGTGGCAGTCGGTCGCCCTCGGCCGGCGCCTCCTCAAACACCTTCGGGGTGTAAGAGCGTCGAACACGGTGGTTCGGTAGTCCGTCCGGTTCAGTCTGTCACCGAGCGTCTTGGCGTTCGCTCGTCGCCACTACGTCGCTCGCGCCGATTTGCGATCGCTCTCGATTCGGTCCGCGCGTCCACCGCGATTTTCGCGAGCAGTGATCGTCGTCGATCGTTGTCGAACCTTCGAAAGATCGATCGACCCGATTGCAGAGAGGAGACAGGGTGTGAGACCGATACTTTCACGTAGTCACCCCCGATCCGCGCAATCGGCGTCTCGCCATTCCGGTAGCGGCGACTCGCCACGGGTGATCGAGCGAAATATCCGCGATTCACGTGGGAGATCGGTGAACGATTTTGCCAGGGGGGACAGAAGCATTAGGGCGAGATTCTAGGCCACGAGACCGTAGCGTAGTTATGTTACGAGGGGCTGACCTCGTAAGAACAATCGATGCGAGGGCAATTACGGCGCTAACGCGAATCGGTACCGCGACGTAGTCGACGCGCTATCATTCTCCCCCTCCGTTTTATAGATATATATATATACACAATAGTAAGGCATGTATACGGTTCCTCCGTCGCTTCTTTTCTCTCGCGATCGACCATGACTGAGCTCTTGTTATCGTACTTTTATAAAGCTCTCTGGTTTTCTTATTGTAGTCTTCTCTCTTCGTATAAATCGCTCGCGTCTCTCATCGCGCCGTTCTCCGCGCGATATATTTCAGGCTAGATTCCCTTCGCGCACCTTCCCGTAGAATGTTTAAAGGGAAGGGAACAGGAAGCGTGTCGGAGAGCTTTTACGACGACCATAATCCCGCAGACGTAATCGTAACCCTTTCGCCGTCCCGCCGCGCGCGTTCGGAAGGACGAGATTTACGAGCGGCCGGACGGCCGGGGCGGGTGGTGCCGTCGCGCTCGAGTTGAATAGTCACGTGTAGTCGAGTTCGCCCGTTTAATTAGGTGATAGGAAATCACGATTAATGGCACCGGCGGATAATGAAACGCGCGCGCGCGCGCACACCCAACAACATTACTCGGCGACGATTTGCGTTAAGTAATTACCTACTTATTGCCGTACTGATCCCCTGGAGTATCGTGACTCCGAGTAATCGATGTAAAAGTTAAGCTGGAATTTTCGACGATTATATCAAGCGCGATCTTATCGTCGAACAGAACAAGTAGCGTGACAAAACAGGCGGGCGTGCTGCAAAGGGCGGTACACGAGAGCCGTGCTACTTTAAGGCCGTAACGATAATGCTCGCGATATATCTCTCGCGTGCGTAAACTTTGGTGTGACGCTATAAGCTCGATGCTTTTCGTTTGAGCATTGCTCGCTTTTTTTTCTCTTTTCTTTTTCACGGTGCATGAGCGACGCGTTAAAGGCCGCACCGCGTTCCTCCGCCGGCGTAATTGAGACTGGCTCGTGGCGGCAAAAAGGGAACAACCAGCCCGCGACGATTTACCTCGAGAATAAGCCTGTCACAGCTGCGGACTGATGCATCGCCCGCGTCTTTCGCGTTCGCTTTTCCGCGCGCGTTTTCCCTCCTCGCGCGGGAGCTGGCCGGCTGGCGCGCCGCCAAAGGACCGGACTCTCCGTGAGGAGTCCGAGGGGGAGGGCGGAACAATGCGATTCATTTAACTTCCATTAAATCCGCGCGGGTAGACGCGGTCGGCGCCGTCCAGTCCGCACGTTTGTCCGACTAGAATAGGGCCCTCGACCGCCGGAGCGAGAGAGAGAGAGAGGCTGGTTGCGCGTCGTCGCGAAACTTCCCCGAAACGCTTCCTTCCTTCCTTCCTCTCCGTTCCCGTCATTATTCCAGCATCGATCAGCACTCTCGGGACGCGCGTCGGCCGCTCTCAGGCATCGTGCCACGTCGCGCGACGATCGAGAGTTCTAACAGCTCGACATCTGGCGATCGGCAGTCGCCAGTGCGGAAGTGACGGGGCGATATAAACGAGACGTCTTTTAATATTGGATTACCGTATATTATTGCGCGTTATCGCGCGACACGTCGCCCGACGGGGCGATAATTGCGCCTCTTCGCCGTAATAGCGACTCCTTCTCGGGAGAGGACGAGTATCGCGGCCGCGGCCGGCGATAAAGCGCGATTCGACGTACGTGCACGCGCATCGGGCGCACAGATCGTTAGATAGGCGGGCCCGTATGCTTGTTTTTACCGCACGTTGCCGGGCAATGTGTACGGTGACACATTTACGCCCGCGATGAGCGCGCTCTATCGCAATAGATCCGTCTCTTACGCGGTATAATGGCTCGATTCTGCGGTTACGCATCGCCGATCCCCCGGTATCCAATCACCCTCGGTAATAAATTGCTCGTCGTAAACTCGCGTACCGGCGTAGGTTCGCCGAGGACGACGCGGTTCCGAAGCGGGAATTCCAGCAGTGGAAACCCAGGGAGAAAGAATCGTCGTAACTGATTACAGCTTCGATTACATCTCGAAGAGAGCTATATGTTGCAAATATACGGAAGTAAATATACGAGATGGTCGTGACAGCTTCCCCGGCGCGTTTTCCTCGCGTTTCCGATCCTTTCATCGTGCGATCGACTCTGTCCTTGTCCGAGATTGCTCGTTGCAGTTCCGCAAATTGCCTTCGTTGGAGCCACGTGGCCGACGCGCTTCGCGAATCCGTAATAGATGCACCTTGACCCTGCCGACACTGGACGCTTACGTGGACGTGATTGCGTCCTCGCTTCCCATTAAATTGACCGCGCGTGCCGTTAATAAATCTGCAGTAAACGCGACTCGTGCTGCGCAGCCGTCACGAGATGGGATTTTTAGATCGACCGCGCTCGCGCGCGTTTCTTTTCTCGGTAAAGTAAAACCGAACGTTGTCGGGACGGCGATTTCAGGGATCGGTAACGAGTTTAACAAACTAGTTTCCGTGCGAGGCGCCGTCCCTTCCGCGTTCCCCGTCCGCGAGAAAGAGAGAGGACGAAAAGAAAAGAGAGACCTCTCTCCCTCTTCGTGCTCCTCTTCTTCTTGTTCCCTTTGAAAAAAGAAGCTACGAAGAGTGCACCACGGGAGAGACGGAAATTGAGAGATCCAATGAGAAGGCCGGAGAAAGGAGAAAGCCCTTCTTCTTCTTAACTCTTTGATGGGCTTTTTGCAGTCTGTGCCCTCCCCATTGGGAAAAGAAGCTCCGCGGAGCCACGCCGAGCGGCGCGCAATTAAAGAAAGGCACTCGTTGAGTCCTCGCTCGAGAAAGAGCCACTTAATGTACGATAAGCGCACACCGGTGTACGCAGTTACGCACACGGTGGCGTACGCCTCGTACATTTTAATCGATTACACTTGTTCCACGGAAGAACGATAGCTAATCTTGCTAGAAGAAAACGGGGAGAAAGAGTAATTCGCATTGCTTTCGTTGTAATCGCGATGCTTAACACTAAACCTACCGACACTTCGTGTATACCTATTTCTACCAATGACCGGTCTTAAAAAAAAAAGTTATACATTTACAATTGAATGCAAATAATAATCAATTTGGTACTGAATTGAATAATAAATAAAACAATTTTTATTTAACAAATTTATTTTTTTTTTTTCAAACGTTTATTTGACCAGTCGTGGTAGGTTTAGTGTAAAATTCGGCGGGCGGATCACGCGTTAATTATATCACTCGCCGCGCGTTCACTCGGAATTGCGGAGAAATTATTTTCACAACCCAGCCGCTCTTGCGTGCATCGCCCTTAATTGTGTGCACTTTTTGCGACGTTATTAATAAACGCATGCCAGCCGACTGGCGCGCGTTACTCGCCGGTACGGTGCTTAATTGCCGAACAGCCCCGCGACGCGGTCGTCGGGTCGTCGTCCCGCGACACTCGCACACAGCGGATGAATTCGAGGTGCACCGCGACGTCATACGTACGCATGCACGCACGTGCTCAAACACGCCATGCACTAATTATTCATGTAATATCCATCCGTCGCCGCCCCTTTGCACGTCTCTTACGATCCGCGACCTACGACCCACGTGCGTGAATCGCGCGCGTCTCACCTCACCGCCCTTGATTTCCGTATCGTTTCCATCCTCGTCGCGCTTTCGGCCCTCATCTCGGAATAAGAAGCGACATATGTCCCGTGAAAATACCTTCCTCCGCAAATTCGCATTTAACTTTGTCCCAGCTCAAACACTCTTCTTAATTTCGAGGAACTAAGCGTATGCGTCGTTCGTCATTCTGCATTTCAAATTAAATTGCCTTCTGTAGCCAGTTCTGTTACAACTCCAGCAGGTCGGTGCGTCCGCCGTGGGTCTGTTAAAACCGTATTCTATGCGCGCCCGCGTTCGCGATACCGTTGATCGCCCGCAATTAGCGTTCCATCCAGCCGGTCGTCGCCATCGCCGATCCGTTCTCCTAAATTCACGCGGTTCTCCCCGACGCGGCACCTCGAGTAATTAACTCGTTTAATTAACGGGACTGCGCGACTGATAAGAGTGGCGACTCCACGACTCGTTTGCGCGTCACGGAATTCCGGAATTTCAACGTCGCCGTTGCGCGACGATTTTTATTTCCGCGCGCCGCGCTGAGTTACGATAAGAACATGTCTGCCGCGGACACGTATCATCCGCACTCGTCTCTCCCTTATTCCTACAGAATTTCGATATTCAAATACTCGATAAAAGAATTTTCTCCCGTCGCCGATCGAACGCATCGCCTTGTCATTACACGGTTATTTACCATTATGTTTACACGTAAACTATCGACATGTTTTCTTCTCCCTTCCTCCTTCTCGAGTCTAAAATTCATTTTCAGTCTAGTTGCTGCAAAGTTCATCGCCCGATTTAACGAGTACAGGGCAAAACATGCGCGATGCAAATCGCAATATCGAATTAACGTTCGGGAAGTTGGCTCGTGTTTTTCGGGATGTTGCACACCTTGCGGTTTCCATCGCGCGTAACGTGGGCCTGAATAGTTAAATAATAATTAAAGAGTTTCTAGACCAAGGAGATCCTGGCGGCTACTTAAGGCCGCGGCAAAACTCAATTACGCATAACGCTCCGTGAATCTTCGTGGGCGTCGCGAGGACAAACAAGCACCGTGGGCAGCGGATGATTTATTAAATTCTCGTTTCTCTCGTCGGCATTTTTTAACGAGACCATATATCCGACGCCCACACCTATCCGAGTTGCATATTTCATTTGCTTTTTTAGCGGCAAACATTTTTCAAATTCAACAGGTCTTTTTTTTTAGCAACTAAACTGCGTTTTAGAGAGAGAAAAATATAATGTCGATCAAGTTTCCCAAGGATTTTTGACGTAACGGCTGACGCGCTTGATCCTAGGTGCAGCGACGTTCACTTCATAAGCCGGGAACTCACTCGAGTTTAATGGGCTCGGGCGTGAAGAGGGAGTTAATCGAACCCACGACGGTCTCGACACGGCGCGCTTCTTGCAGCCGGGATTAAGGGCGGAGTTTCCGTATCTACTTTAGACGGCTTCGCCATCGTTAGCCCGAGCGTGCTCGTTATTTAGCCAGTTTTATCGCGCTCAGCCTCATCCAGCGCGCCGCGTAATCGCGATCCATCCGTGCCGCTCGCGGAAAACGCGGAGTTTATACCGATATGCAGATGTGTATATACATTTTTTAGCCGCCCGCGGGAGATTTACGCCGCACCGCGACCGTCGATCGACGAGAAAGTTTCGCGGGGAGCGCGCAACGACGAAATTGGGTTGCCGAGCAAGAAGGGGTTGTTTTCGGGAAGTTTTCGCGTCCGCCCCCGTCGTTGCCTCCCCCGGAACCACCTCGCGCACGAGGGCAGGAATGTTTTCTCGTTTGGCCCACTATCGCGCCGGGAGGATGTAACACAAACCGGTCACGTCGGCGCGATGGTCCTGTAAACGGAAGGGGGGAAAAAAAGTTGGCATCGATCGCCCCAGCGCGCCCGCTGCAGAAATGCATTTTGCGCGAAGAGAGCGATGGATAAATCACATTTAAGCTTTAATGGCATGCGATGCGCCGAGCGTTTTAAATGCGCTGAATATTTTAGATATTTAGGACGGGCCGGATGCTCGATCAGTTTACGCCGCAAATTTTAATCCCCGAAAAATAATCCAATCTGCGAAACGTCGTTTCATGGTTTCGCGGACCCGCTAATGAATAATTAACGAGCGTCGTCACATCGAGCTCGTTAACCGTCTCGAAAAAGAAAAAACTCGCAACGACGCCGAGTGGGAGTTTTCGATCGTCGAGAGGGTTGCGCTTAAAACTTCTCCGCGAATTTATGCTCTGAAATGTTATTTTCTAATTGCTACGATTTTCTTTAAAGTCGCAACAAAAAGTTGCGTGAGTATTTCAAATAAAAGAGGGCTCGAATTTGCTAATGGATCGATTTGGTGCTCTTTTAACGATGATTCAATCGGCGAATTGGCCATTTGTTGCGCAATCGTGATTTCGGTCAAACGGCATTTCGAAAACAATGTATCGATCGCATCGGACGCACAACTACCGGCTAACGTTGCTAGACCATGCGCAAAAGCCGCGTTGTGGACTAGGAGCGAGAGCGAGTACGAAAAATATATGTGGCGCGAGTCGAAAATAGAAGTCGATCAATACCATGTGCGAAATGGTTAGCATCGATGTAACCGCCGGTACGATACCGAGACCCTTCCGCGATACTCGACGTGATAAAACGTGAAATCCTCCACCGCCCCCCCCCGCGCGCTCGCGCATGGTCATTTTATTCATAAATCTCTTCCTTTCTCTCTGTCCAAAAATATTTTATTCACGCGCATACGTTCGCGAATATAGGATACACGTGCGTTACGGTACGGCACGTATCGCGTTACACTTGGATCGGACGCCCGCATTAATCCGCATTAACTCGCGAAGCGACGCGCATCCAACGGCGCGCGGCGCCGTTACTCCATCGGCCTTCTCGCGGTCTCGACTTATCCTCGGCCAAACAAAGCATATTCGTTAAACATTCATCGATCATTTCCTCCTTGTATATCCAGCCAATCAGTCGGGGCGAATTCCGCTGCAACTCGATCGCGCGCGTCGGGCATTACCGCAACATCCGGCTCCGACATCCACAGCCGCGCGATCTCAGATGGGCGGATCAGGCGGAAGGTAATAAGATCGAAAATAAATTAAACGAAACTCGAGAAGCGAGAGAGAGAGAGAGACAGAGAGAAAGAAGATAGCCGGCGACGGCAGTGGCACGACCAGTCGATCGCGCGTGCGACGATCCGCGACGGTGTCTCGATCGCGATCGATCTGAGATTACATCGCGCGGAACGGCGAAAGAGATGCCTTCCTGAGGAGCGTTCCGGGTCGCCAGCAGCTCGCAGCTCTCGGAATTCAACGTGGCGGGTTTCGCGGTAGCCGTAAACAATGGCTCGGCGGAGCCGCGCTACTACGTGGATCACCTGCACCGGCAGCACGTGCAGCTGCAGCAGCAGCAGCCTCAGTATCAGCAGCATCAACAATCGCGCTACCCGGTGCAGATGCTTTCCGGCCACGTGCCAACCTTGGCCGCGAAAGAGGCCATTCTCGAGCCACCGCTGCGTCGCAATGACCTCGTCTACGTTCACTGCGCGACGGAGGACGAGGAGGTCGCCGAGGACGAGGAAGAAGAGTCCAGAGGGCTCACCAAGTCTAGGTCGTGGCTCTGCTGCCCCAATGATCGCCGACCCGATAAGACCGTGCCCATACAGGTCGAGGCCAATAAGGACATGCAAAATGCAGTAAGTTTTCCTGGACTGGCCTTAACCGATGTGGGTGAAGGGAAGATGCAAGGTCGAGAAAAGGGAGAAACACGTATTTAGAAATAAATCTGTCCTCTAACATAGTTAAAGGTGTCAGGAAATTAATATTTACGCAGAGGAAACCGATAGCTTGCCGTTCGTCAAATAAGTTTCGAAGAAGTGAGGATTTTTGTAAAAATATAAAAAAAAATCTCAAATTATTTTCAAAAGTTTTTCAAGGGAGGAAAGATAACTTGGTTCAATTTTGATCTCGTCCTCGACCGTATCGAGGATATGCATTATCATATCGCTTCTGTCGCGAGGACGCGTAGGATTTGGCGGTTGATTTATCGTGTGATGCCAACTTTTTTCATTCATACGATATGACGTCGCGTCTTGATATGCGCCGTCAGGAAAACCTGTCAACGAGTCGATACACGACAGGCAGAGGCAGGCAGGCATTGCTCTTTTCAGATCTCCACGGCGTTGCTGCCGAGCCCGCGCGCGACGATAAATCATCGCGCCGCCGCCGTCAGTCACACAAACGAAAACACAAAAGAACTTTTACTCGATAAATTGCACGTCAGTCATAATGAGAGAGCCGGCGCGGATAAATCCGACAGCGCTTTGCATATTCGCGAATAATGAATTTCGCGAGTCTCTTTCGGGGATTGTCTTTGCGTATTAACACCCACTGGAAATGTTTCGCACTGCGTTCTACATCGATCTCGTTTAATCGATATTCCAAAAGTTATCGCAAAGATTGAAACTATTTTATATAATTTTATATAATGCTAATAAATTTGCATTTATTTTTATAAAATTGAACAAGTTACGAAAATCTATGAAATGTTATCGCAATTCAAACGTGCTCTTATAATTCTTAGAGATCTGCTTGAGAAAGCTTTAAATGATAAAAGAACATCTACGTACGATTTATGACGGTCGACTTTTCTAATTTATCACTCTGTACAATTTCACCTCGTAATACGAAAGCAGATTAAGCTTTTGTTTCGCACTTCCACGTGCTTCCAATATTTATGACGTGTTTCCTAGAGCATCGCACACACCCTGCTCTCATCGGTGTCTCTACGGACCCGGTGTCTCCGCGCGCACCCTCAGTTTTTTTTTTCCGACAAATTTTCTCTCGGGCTAATCTCACGATGGCTGACGGAAAACTTCCGTCGTTTCTTTCTCTCCCCGTAGGAAGCGTAACTTTTGCGAAAATTACTTCCGTATAATATCCGATAAAACGATTCGAGCTATCGCTAGCTGAAACGCGAAAAGATCCTTTTAAAGATATATGGACCGCGCCTGAAAAGTTGGATTACTGGAAGCAAGTTATTTCTACGTCTTCTCAAATGGCTCCCAGTGTTACTAATAGAACGTATCTATTTTATCTTCGCAGAGATAAAATTTCCGCCGAGATAAACTTGGCGCTGTATTTTATATAAACGTTTTTCACCCCAACGCGATATTTAACCCTTAATTGCGGACACTGGCGAATGTGGAGTCAGGGACTTCTATTTTTGAATATGAAGAAAAAGTGAAATAAAATTAATTGCTCTCTCCACTTTGCATATGTATTTGCCGCTACAGTTTCATGTACTTTTCATCATTAAATACTCACAGAATTAAGTTCCACATTTGTTTCTCTAGAAAAAAACAATTGATCAAAATTACGACATAAATAATAAAAGTCTAGAGATTTCGTATCCACGATTGAGGATTAAAATATGTGGTGCGTAAATGAAGAGAATATATAATTCAATTTTCACTTTCGAGGAGGAGAGGATCAAACGGGTCTTTGCGTTAAAGCATACGAACGGATGCGAGTCTCCGCGAGTTGGCGATCGAATGGCGTAAATTGCGGTGGGAAAAAGGGCGCGGTGAGAAGCAATCGCGAAACCGCGGCGGTTCCGTGCCACGATCGCGGAAACGATCGACGGCGATTGCACCACGTCGTACGGGGATTGCACCAAATTGCACGACGACGAGAGAGAGAGAGAGAGAGCTCTCGCTCAATGGTTTCCGTAATAGATCTTCGCTCACGCGTGGCTGGCAAAACACGCGCGAACCGTGAAACCAGCAGACGCCTACCGTTGCATTCCACCGTTGCGTTCCGTAGCGCGCACAATTGAGGCATTTGCCAGGTACATCGCGACCGCCAGCCGGGTCGCATACCGCCGTAAAGTTCAGCCGGAGGGGCCATATCGTTAACGTTTATGAGTTGGTTGACACCGACAAATATGCGCTAAGTCTACACGATACCGTGCGCGCCAAGCCGATAGACGTCGGTGCAATTTCGCAGTTGCTTATCGGATGCACCTCCAGGATAATTTACGTCTGGAAAGCCAAGCGAGGGAAAAATCCTCCGAGAAATCCAGGGGAAAAATATCGAGAGGGGCGAGAAATATACTAGAAGCCTAAAATTTTAAAACAACCAGAGGGAAAATTGTTTTTTACACAAGTAGACGCGTCTCGCGGTATTTTCTCACCGCGAGAATTAATTCGGTCATAATTTGTACGTTATTCGGATTAACGTTACGTCGCGCTAATATCTCATTTACCTTCCTAATATTAATGTAATTGCACATGGTATACATTTGATTATATTACTGTGCCAGATTTAATTTTCTTCGAAAGGCAGCGCCCTACCAAAAGACGCAAGCACAAAGGGAGCACTTCGCCTGCAAAAGCGCAACAATCGCACGGTACGATCGTATCTCGGATCAGAAATAGCTTTGAAGCTCGTGCCGTATCAACGAGAAGAAGGTATCGCGCGCCACAAGGCTTGTACTCGGCGAATCGTGAAAATATCCAACGTCTTCCATTTTCCTGGTCCTCCCTCTCTCCGCCTTGCTCTTTCTCCGCGTATCTCACCCACGTGCAGTATAAGACGCCGTCGTTTGTATGCAACTGGCTCCTTTCGATGTAGGTTAATGGTATATGGTCCACGGGAGTCTCTCTGTTGCTCCGACGCCTCTCGCTTGTGCGTATTTCTTTTTTTTTACAGCACACGGAAAGTTATTCCACAGAAGAACATCGTGTGCGATACTTTGCACATTATCCGCCAGCCGGAATGTCCTTTTAAAAACGAACTTGAGCATTACGTAATATTTTGTCAAGAAATTTCACATTGAAATAGACTAACAAATATGATTGTCTTAACACTAGAAGTATCGAGCGATCATTTCTGACCGTTTTCATTTTTTAGATTAATATCTTATTTCTTGTGTAAAAGCTTCCGAAATTTTATAACTTCAGAATAAGGGAAATGATTGATGAAAAGTTGTAAAATTTCAGAATCCTATCTTTTACACAAGAAATAGGGTATTAATCTAAAAAAAATGGATACGGTCAAGAATGACCGTACTTCCAATGTGAAGACTCGCTGATCGAGAAGAAAAGTCATCGAATTTTATCTTCTTTTGATCCCAAGTAATTGGTAACTTTGCGCGTTTACGTATGTTGTGCTCCCGACGTTTCGCCAGCGAAAGAAAAGGGAAGGATGGAAATTATATCTAAATTAATTGCGAGCGGACGGTCCGACGTGTACGAAGGTGAGTTCGGTAATCGAATCTCTCGCTCGTGACCTTACTCGCCGATGAAACTGCAAACCGCCGCATGGCCAGTCGGCCGGCCTTGTAATTGAATCCTTGATTGCTTTTTGTTTGAATTACACTCCGGCCGTCGTGTCCCCCCTGTTTGTGCTGGGCCGACACACGCGCGCTCGCGCACACCCCTGACCTTAACCCGACCGAGAGAGGATCCTCCTGAATGAAACATCGCGAAAATTGCGAAGCACACGGTGCCTGGGCAAAACATTCCCTCGCGGAATCGGATTTGCATTTATGTGGCACAACAATAATCTTTCGACCTCAAGATTTTTTATTAATCACGAGAAGCGTGAAGATATACAACATAATTGAGGACACAATGTAGATCTTTCTTTCGGCTCGCGCGTTCAGGGCTTTTTCTTCAGTTGACACGTTGGTACCGGATCCGTGCCGCAAGTGCCTACGTTGCAATGAGGTGGTGCCATCACGCAGGGGCTGCCGTCGGGACAAGGCGGTGCATCTTCACAATTTTTCCCCGGCAGGTGTATATACTCTTGCTCTTCTTCGGCCGTCGTCGAAAGTACGACGACAACGGCTATTAGCAGAGCGACAATTAACTTCATTCTTGATCAGCTGCGGTCACCTGGCGTGCGAGAACATGAGACGCGATTTAACATCATTGAGCAGAGGATAATTATGCGAATAAAAATGTGATGAATGAAGAGTAAAATTGGAGTCAGTTGCAGCCAATTAATAACAAATTTTGAAAAAGAGACATTGAATAGAGATTAAGATAAAATGAAAAAAAAATTGTACAAAATATTTTCGCTTTCTAATGTTGGAGCACGAAACGCGAGATGTATTGACGCATAATAAACAACACTATGTGATGATAACTAAAACTGCCGAGTTAATAACAATTCAAACTAGAGATTGACTCCTAATTTATAATACAGAGACACTGAACTACATTTGTAGTGCGATTTTTGTTTTCGAGACTTTTGTAGCGCGACAAGAAATAGGCTGTGTCTGAAATGTTGTGATAAATGCATCATGATCAGCGGCACAATTATTTATTTTATTATTTTCACGAAAACAATTTGTCAAGATCCGCGAGACACGATAAAAACTTGATCTCTTGTAGCTTTCTTCGCGCTGTCGCGCGACAATTTTTTGAAATGACGTGCTTAAACACCACTTGGTCGATTCCACAATCCCGCAGCGTAACAAAAGTTGCGCTACAAATGTAATTCAATGTCTTTGCATTGTAAATCAGGGGTAAGATAAAAATTGAAGTGAAAAAAAAATTATGCAAAATTTTGTTAGTGATCGCGATAGAATTTCTTTCGTTCGCCAAGCGTCTCGTTACCTGAGTTCTTCACGTACAAAATCGGAGTCCACGCAAAGTCGACGTGTTACCAACGAAGTTTCAGAATTGAATGTTTGCGTTACCGCGATTGACGCGTTCTTATGTACTGCGTCCTGCCCCTTGCTTCCTCTTCGCGAATCGCTCAGCGATTACCGGTAATATTTGATGTTTCGTAACGTCTGACACAGCTTGTGAAGGACATAATGCACTCGTATTTAAATAGCTTTTTACTACGCACTTCCTGTGTGAGTAAGAAAAAATCGCGATTGTCCGCGGGAAGCGGACGGACCTACGACGTGCCCTGATCTGCGTTAATGATACGCGCTGTTTAATTTCCTCCACAATAGCCGAGAGATTTAGCTCGATTCGCGGTAATGATTGCTCGGTAAAATTACATAACCGAATGCATAGTAGCTAACAGACTTGACTCAGCGTCTAATATCTGCGTGTTATTTTAATCTATTCTTTTTACAACGCAATAATGAGTCTATTTTATTGTAATCTGTATCTTTTTACAATAATAATGCATCTATTTATAGGACAGAAATAAGAAAATTGCATTTAATTCTTCAGACGTCACGCGAGTTTACATTTACTTCGCCGTTTGAAAGTCTCAATGGAAATTATTTCCAATAGATATAAATTGATTTTTTACATTATCTCAAGTCTGAGTTTTGACACGAATCATTTATCGGTTGTATAAAATGAATTGCAAGCTCGTTGCAAGAAAAGGATCTTGGAGTTTTTCATTTAAACATTCGATGTATAACCGCATATAATTCTATCTATAATCATAATATAATAATTATGATAAAATCTCCTTTGGCTGCCAGAACTCGCATAAAAAAGAAATGAATTTCCTTTCGCAGCTTCACGCGGCCGCGCTCTCCTCCCTGCGGACCGAGGTGGCCGAGCTGAACTCGCGGCTGGTGACGGCTACTCGCGCGCGGGAGACCACCGAGGCCGCGCTGATGCGGGCGGAGGTCCAGGCGGCCCGTGCCGAGCAACGAGCGGAACAGCAGGCGGCGCGGCACGAGGAGCGGCTCACCGAGTTGCATTCCGTCATTGCCGAGCTTGGCAGACAGCTGGAGCGGCATCGCGCCACCGTAATTGCCGAGGAAGACGAGTCTGGTAAGGGTCCAGTCCGCTCCATCCCGCTTCGGTATACGAACGGCACGGGAGAGCGTTGCGATTCCGCGTACCGATTTCCGCTCCGCGGCGAACGAGCGAGAGGAGGAGAGCCTCGGAGAAGAACCTTCGAGTGCCACGGCCAATTCCCCGGCGGGTAATCAGCGAATCTCTCCAGACTCCGACAATAACAATAGTAATAGCTCTCCCGGCGGCGCGCGCTCTCGATTCCTCCCGGTTCTCCCCTTCTCGATACCGAGAAGAGCGATCTCTCAGGGGCTCGCGACGCGCATACCACTGTCGCGGGACACGATCGTTTATTTCGATAAATAACCGGGACTAATGTAGTAGATACATTTCTGCGAATCGTGAAGGCGAATGTATTAATCGTCGGTAACCGATCTGAGGAGATGGTCTTAATGATACGCAGAAGTCGAGACGAGCAGGGACGCCGAGGGTTCCATCACCAATCCGGTGGAGGAGAGCGAGGGCGGCGGGGACATCCAGGGGGATGGCGATCGTACGCTGGGGGACGCCGACTCCAGCTGCTGCGAGGACGAGAATCGACCGGCAGAGGTAAGAGAAACTTTAAAGAACCTCGTGAAATTCCATTTTTTTAACATATCTAATTTTTGGAAGGTATATTTTATATTTAATATATTTTCTTTTAAAATACGCGTTATTTTTTTATGTAGAATGATAGGGAACAGCTGGGCAGTCCGGCCGCGCTGCCGACTCCTGAACCAACGCAGCAAGCGGCGTCGTGCCAGAGCGTCGCCGTCGCGACGCTGCAGGAAGAGATCACGGCGTTGCGGGCGGAGATTACGAGTCTACAGGCGCAGCTTGTTCATTTCAAGAGTCAGAGTCAAAGTGGCAATCAGAGACAAACGGCGAGCAGCGACTCGCCACGTCGAGAATTCAGAGTGAGTAGCAATCTCCGGAAATCGGTCTCTCATGAAAGACAAAACTGATATTTTAATAAAAAGATTAATATTAATAAAGAGAATTGAAAGAACGATAAAAGATATAAACCGAGAAGCAAAGAGATGTTAATAAAACGCAATAACTCCCCATTTAACGTCCCTCGTTTCATCTTTTGACGACTCGTCTCTTCTCTTCGCAGACAAGAGGCAACACCAGCTCGCCGGAACCTTTGACGGCGCCGTGCTCGCCGCTCTTGCCACCGCTGCAGACACCTCCAACAAAGAGCGTGACGAGAGAGGAACCGCCAGTCCTCAAAATGGCTGAGAGGGTGAGATTGAGAAGGACGGACGAGAGGCACATTACCGGTCCGGACATCACTAATCTTGGGGTATAAATACAAGTTACACCTCATTCTTTTTTCTAATTTTGCGACCAAAACACGTAATTGTATTCCAACATATTTCAGGTGTGCTCGACGATGGTCGCCGAACATCTCGTGTCGGATCTCTTGGAGCAATCCAACCTGCAGGAGTTGAATGGCTCTGAAAAGCAGTTCGAGGTCGAGACGGAGCGGTTGAACAGCAGACTCGAACACGCGCGGGCGAACAATGCAGTCCTCGCGCTCACGTTGCACGAGAGCAAGGCGCAATGCGATAGGTACGTTCGTCAAGATGATACAAACGACATGCGTGAAATTGTTTTTTTTTTTTATTTAATATCTTTTTCTGCAATTACAGGTTGAGCTTATTAGTCGGCAAGTACGAATCGAATGCGACGGCGTTGCGACTCGCACTTTCGTACAGTGACCGCGCGATCGAGGCTTATGATGTTCTAGTCGCTCTGCTGGAGAGCGAAATCGCGCTCTCCACCGAGAGGAATGGCGTGACGATCGATAACAGAAGGGCGGCCGAAAACGTTGCGTATCACGTGCTAAATAGATTAGAGAACGACTGTACCAATACGCTAGGCGCTCCGTGGGAAGACAGCATGGTCTTGTCGGACGAGTAGGTATTTTACGTCATGCATAGTGTGCGCAATTTTTGTCACGAATGCCTTCTCGACAGGTCGGAAATAACGTGGAGCGTGGAGGACGAGCAGCGACTTAGGAGACACATTAGTAGGTTGAAGGGAGAACGTACGATGGTCAGATCGACGGCAGTCGAGCTGGAGAGCGTACACGCGGAACCCTTGAACTCGAAGAACACCATCTCTCTGTCAGAAGCCAGGAAACTCGACCTGGAAACTGCCGTGCTCATGCAGGTCAGTATCTAGTTAAATTAAAAATTCGAGAATCTTAAAATTTGAAATTAATGAAAATTTTAACATTCGTTTAAAATTTTCACAAGAGTTTAATATTTTTCTAGGAATTAATGGCTATGCGAGAAGACAAGGCTGAGTTACGCGCCAGGGTGTTCCTTCTGGAGAAGGAACGCGCAACGATAGAACTGAAGTTGAATGCACGTGACACGCAAATCGCGGCGCAACACGCTACAATACAGCATCTTCAGGGCCAGCTGAGCGACGCAGAGGCTATGCTCGCGATGGCGACAAACAAGGTATGTTTTCTAATATATATTTTTCAGTTGTTCTTTTTCTGCGGCTTAACTAATTGAAAGTGCATTTTAGGATCGAGGTTTAAGTGACAACGAGAGCGAGGGAATGGAATCTGAGCTGATTGAGGCACTAGGCAGGGAGGCGAGACTGAAGGAACGCCTGCAAGAATTGATCTCAACCCTGGACGAAGTCAACAAGAATTCCGAACTCAGGCATCAGCAGTCTGCCGAACTCGTCAACGATTTGAAGAGAGCCAACGGGTAATTGTCGCAGAAAATTAACTCGTAATACTCCCGCGTATACTAGGACTAAAGATACAACTTTTCCCTCAGAGCGCTAGTTCAGACTCTGGAAAAATCTAAGAAGAAATATCAGTCGAGGCTGAAGAAGCTGGAGCAACAGATGCTAGGAATGGTAGAGAGACACGCTGCGCAGGTATGGTTAAATATAGATGATAGAAATATATCAATCATTCGTTCTTTCATAAAAAAGCAGCAATAATTTATTAAACTAGATACATGCTTCCGTGTATTTCTTCTATTATTCCGTCTATTTCTTCTGTAGTTCTTCTCGTCTCTCCTTTAATCTCTGTTCGACTAGAGCCTCCAGGTCGCTGAGCGGTTTGTAGATCTGGTGAACACACTGTGCACCAGTCAGCATTGTAACCAGTGCTGCTGCACAGAACACAATGTACCGTGTCGTAGAAATGTTAGCTGACATCGCGCGATAGGAAGTCAGCGCAAAAGAGTTGCCTTCAAGCCTGTTCTTGCTTCAATCTCTCCTCCACCAGTTCCTCTATCCTTCGGCGTTTGTAGGTCTTGTAAAAGTTAACCTCTCCTACTTGCCAGTGGATCATAGAGTATTCCAAGGTGGCCCCGAGAATGAAGAATAGCGGCAGCAATCGATACTCGCCGAGTCTTTTTCCTGGCAGGTTCTTAAGTAGCCTCCTTATCTTTGGACTGTACAGTCGAAACATTGAAATATCCAAATTCCGTTCGCCGAACCACACGGTCGTTCTCTGTTAGCCGACTGCCGCCATATTGAATTTTGTTTCTGATACATGCGCAGATATAGATTCACACACACACACACACACACACAAATATGTATAAAATTATTCTTAATTATACAAATGCACTTCATGAGATAAATCTTATAAAGATATTACATAAATATAAATCTTAAGTTTTTTTTATATGTCGAGTTACAATATATTAAAAAAAAATTTTGCACTATGGTGCTACATCTTAAACATGTGACATTAATTTTAGATATATACTTTACTCAGTTCAACATATTTACAGCCAAGAAGCGAGAATTTTATATCAAACTATGCATTCCTTTATTTAATTCATTTTTCTACACTTTGCTATCTTTCTGTAATATAAACCAAGTGTCTCTGAAACTTTCCTTCTTTTATCTACGTAATTACTTGCCCTATCTCTTCTCATCCTGGCATTGATATATTTTTAAATTATATATATTTTAACAAACATCAGATCGTATTCGATGTATATCGCATTATTTTTTAATTGCAGGTAAAAACATTGAAACAACGAATAGCCTTACTAGAGGAAGAGTCTATGGGCTATAAGGGAAGCATGGCACTGCAGTCTCAAAGTTCTGGCGCCAGCGAAACATCCTTATGACAATTGAGTGATTAAACGGCAAAAATAATGCACGATGCAAACTTAATAATCCAATAATTACCTTTAATGTCTAGCCTGTCATCGCGAGAAAATGTAACGGAACGTAAAATGGAGATCGAAACTCTCTTACACACACACACACACACACACACACACACACACACGTGCGCGCGCGCGCGCGCGCGCGCGTATTTTTTTACACCGAATAGTCGAAAGTAAAAACGCTTAGCTATTCGCTTTGTAATTATATCGTGGTATATATTGCTGCTGTCCTAACGAGGAAAAAAAAAGAATCGATTCAGCTAGGCCTATGCAATGTGTGCAATTGTGTCGATACACGAACGCAAGCCTATAAAACAGACCCCTCAGCACGTCAGTAAATTACAGACAATTAATTTAGTAGTGTATCGCGCTATCGATAACCGCCGTGTACATATGTATATTGTAAAAGCATAAACCACAAGTGTGATACGTGTAAACTATAATAAAATAAACTGTGCTTTATTATAGATATCCACCCCACAATGCGTCCGCAAATACTTGATGGATACAAATCCATAGTGTCCCTGTATAAATTAGTTAATTTTATTATTTACATACATAAGATTTAGATCTATATAAGATAGCGTTACACTAAACGTCCTGAATCTCCTGCTGTTGTATCTGTAATGCCATGGTTTCCGTGGCGTTATTCTCCGGCACATCGGGCCCTTCTTCCGCCGGTACGTCATTGATTTCCACCGCCTCTTTGCTCAGCATGATTTTCTGCATCTCTTCCTCCAAGTGCACACAAGCCTGCTCGATCTCATAATTTTTGGATACCAAACCGACCCACTGTGCCTCGAGCGCTCTCAGTTTGTCGCCTCCCTGAGTCTGCATCGACTTTCTCTGCCAGTTGACCTCTTGAATCTTCTTCCTCAGCATCTGCAGCTGCTTCTGAGCCTGACCCAGCAGCTGAACCAGTACTTCCAAATAGGATTTCCACGCTTCGCAACCGTAATCCATCATCAGCTCCAAATTGCAGATTCTAAAATTGTACACAAGCGTAGAAGATAGTGCAAAAATCGAAAATGGCAGCTGATGAAATCTTAGTTTACCTAGTGGCCTGATGTTCCAACTGCGCACTGCTATTCTCTACACTCTCGTTCCACGCAGCTAAATCATTTAGCTTGCCGGATGGAGGCGGTGGCAACTCGTAACGCTTCATGCTGAGCACTTCCATTGGCAGGCGATTCTGCATCCTCTCGAACTCATGCTTCATTACCTCGGTCTCGAAGGCAGTTATACACAGAGGCTGCAGATGCTCCAGATAATTTTTCGTCGGTCTGTAACGTCGTGTTTCTTCTTCCACCATCGCCAAGGCCTGAAATACGACATTGAATAAATATTTTGTAACATAAAAGAAATATGCGAGGACTTTTCTCAATCTACACCTTTAATATATAACCTATCAGAATAACCTCTTATTAAGGATAATATATTATTCTGTTAGATTAATGTTTGTAGTTTATAATTATTATTTATTACTTATATTACTACTGTTTTTTTTAATCTTTGTAATATGCTTTGTACCAAAGAGATGTTATCTTATAAATTTTCAAAAAGTAAATAAATATAAATGAATGTAGGTGTTACCGCTTCCCGCACGCCCGGTTCATCATATCCTTGATCGATATACGGAAGTGCATCAACAATTACTTCTCCAGCCATAATATTAAAATAAAATAGCGTTAGTATCTGCTAATTTTTCAATGTTGAAAAACAAACCGGCTGCGTTCCTTAAAGGCGGCTCTACATTATCGCAAGCGACTAATATAGAACGGCCTTTACGTTTACCTGCCTCAAAGGCGTTCCAAAACTCATCAAAAGTCAGAGATATCGAAATCTTATTCATATCAGTGAATAATCGATTTACAGAACGCACAGTGTTGTAGTGTTTATTAAGCATAGTAAAACGTTGAATTATCTGTAGGTTTCAATACATTTTTCCTAAGTAGAGAAAGCTACAACTAATTTGAGATCTCTACAGAAACAATTCGAAAGATTTCACTATTATATCGGCTGCAATATCAGCCACGCGCTTCGAGGAGCTTCCTAAGCCAATTTTCTTCGTTCGGTCTTCCACGATTTTTATTGTAGACGCGGTGGACGTTTATGTCTTTTACGCCGAATGATCATATTTTTCCCATCGATATGACGGTCGTAGAGATTTAAGCTCCAGGCAGTCAAATTACTCTCGGTGATAATTTTCCTATAACATACAATTATCAGGTTAGTCGACAATTTTCTTATTGCTAGCATTTAGATTTTAATTTACAAATAAATTAGAATAAATTTCTTTTCTTGCATGAAAAAAAGATATAATTTTCTTTTTGTTAAATGTTTCCAAAATTGTCTGTAAATTGATGTTGAATGATCTTTGGTGTAGAGGCAAGAATATCAGGGCACAATCATGGCTATGCATACCGTACCGCCGAAACGAAAAGAAATCTACAAGTACGAGGCGCCATGGCCATTGTACAGCATGAACTGGTCGGTGAGACCCGACAAAAGGTTTCGTCTAGCTCTGGGAAGCTTCGTGGAGGAGTATAACAATAAGGTACAAATTGTTTCACTGGATGAAGAAACGTCCGAATTCAGTGCTAAGAGCACATTCGACCATCCCTATCCGACTACGAAAATTATGTGGATACCGGACAGCAAAGGTAGTTATTTGTTTCCATATTTTTAATCATTTCAACTTGCGTCGATAATCAAATCAATAAGTGGATGATACTTACCAGGTCAGTTTCCCGATCTTCTCGCTACGTCCGGCGATTATCTGAGGGTGTGGCGTGCCGCGGAGCCTGAAACTCGTTTGGAGTGTGTCCTGAACAATAATAAGAACTCGGATTTCTGCGCACCGCTCACATCCTTCGACTGGAACGAGGTGGATCCAAATTTAATTGGAACTTCCAGCATAGGTCGGTATTCATAATCAGTTCTTATATTTAAGATCATCTTAAGTACAGTCTTATGTGGTTCTAAACCAATCGCAGAGCCATATTAGCATCTTAAGATATTACTTAAGATGTTCTTGAAATAAAAACTAACTATAAATACCGGTATATACGTCTTTCAGATACTACTTGCACGATTTGGGGGCTGGAAACGGGTCAGGTGCTGGGCAGAGTAAACATGGTCACTGGCCACGTGAAGACACAGCTGATCGCACACGATAAAGAAGTATACGATATCGCGTTCAGCCGTGCCGGAGGTGGCCGCGACATGTTCGCCTCTGTCGGTGCCGACGGATCTGTTCGAATGTTCGATCTGCGACACTTGGAGCATTCAACAATAATATATGAGGATCCGCAGCACACGCCATTGTTACGACTAGCGTGGAACAAGCAAGATCCCAATTATCTCGCTACTGTGGCGATGGACGCGTGCGAGGTTATCATTCTGGATGTACGCGTGCCGTGCACGCCAGTCGCAAGATTGAACAATCACAGGTCAGTATAAAACAGTTTAATATTAACGAACTATTTGCAGTTATAATTTTCATAGTTCAGTGTTATACTGCATTTATTTTTTAAAGAATTTCTTAGATTAAGTGCTTTTGTTTTGGATACAGAGCCAGTGTTAATGGAATAGCCTGGGCCCCGCATTCGTCCTGTCACATTTGCACCGCTGGCGATGATCATCAAGCTTTAATCTGGGATATACAACAAATGCCAAGAGCAATAGAAGATCCTATACTGGCTTATACTGCTGCAGAAGGCGAAGTTAATCAGATTCAATGGGGCGCCACGCAGCCCGATTGGATAGCCATTTGTTACAATAAAGCTGCCGAGATTCTTCGAGTATAAATAATGTCTCTATCGAAATATCATTTTATTTCGAAATATTCGAATAAAAACTACTGGCATGCCCATAGGAAAGATGGATACCATTTGAGTGAGGAAGCTAATTTTTTAAATTCTTTTTTTAAGAAGAGAAGATACAAAAGATTCACAAAAACTTTCTTTTAGACATAAATGTTATCAAAATAATTTTTTAAACAGGTTTTAAGATATAGTTATAAAAGGATGTTCCCATCATTTGATTTTTTTACTGATGTAAGACTGATTATTAAACATGTTCATAAACTGAGGATTTTTTATTTTTCTGGTCCAAACAATATTTTAATTTCAGTAATAAACATATTGCTAGATTGTAATAAAATTACCTCAGACTGTTGACTTGATATTGTATTAAAATTATATTCTTCAACGTTAAAATTGGCAGGGAGCTTTGATAAATATTTGTGGTATGAACAATAATCGTATCGATTCTGACTGTAATCTTTTCTTTTTTTTTAATCATTTACGTAAAAGACGTATCTTCTCCTGGAAACAAGAATTATAAAACATTTCATTTGATGCGTTTCACAATTGTATATATGTTTATAGAAGTATTATAAACTTAACAGAATGTTAAGAATCATTTCTCAAGATTATGGATACTTAAATTATATTAATACGTAATTCATTAGGCATCAATCATTATAAATGATCATCCTTAAATTATATACAGGCAAGAAAACAATTCTATTATAGCAATTAGATTGGATCATTAGAATGTAGTATTAATTAATTCATAGAATGTAATCATGCGATTACAAGTTTTAGTATGTAATGTACAGATTTTTACATAAATGTAAATTTTTGATATATGAAAATATATATTATACAATGAAATTATAGGTATACCAGATATTCAATGATTATATTGTCATTGATAGGAATATTAAGCTCACAATTTAATTTATACCATCTATCATATAATATTCATTGATAATTTAGGCTGCATTACAGAAAAAATATTCGATTAGAGTTGGTATTTATGGGAAGGTGTATCAATAAAACTAAAAATTATAAAAAAGATTACATACTCATATATTGTTATATGAGATATCGTATAATTTACAAGTGTTAAGTGAACAGAATGCAGTTATTTACAGTAATGAGTGTGTATACGAGTGTGTAATTCACTCAATATAAAATAATTCATTCCTTCATTTTCATCTATATCAATATTACTGCTACATTTATATCTATATGATCTTTTTTAGTGTGCAATCTCAATAAATATTATTAACTCTGATACAGAGTACATACATTTTTATTGCATCCAATGTAATAACAACAATTTTAAAATTGTGAAGCAATTCAATATAAAATGTTCTTGGAAAATTTTTAAGTATTTTTTGTTAAACAAGCCACGATTTTCCATCGCAGAGAGGATGCTTTGATCTAATTGTTAATACATTTTTAATGCAAGAGTTTTAATTGTCCTTGCGCCAATATGATGAAAAATATACGCTGTGGCAAGAATATTCATGCCTTGAAAAGCTTATAAAAAAAATATATATATGTATATATATAAATATTTTATATCTATCCCAAATCATACAAATATAAATGAATCGATATATTTTCGTACTAGATATATATACTATTTACATAAAAGCATCGACCACTTCGTGTCGATGAATAAATTATCCACTCAATCTCTAGACATTCTCACAAATTACATGCACGCGTTTCGCACTACTTTCAGCAATAATTTATACAGCACTACCAAGAAATTATAAGCAGATCATATTTGTGAGAAATGTTAAAAATGGTCTTTTACCTTCGCTTCAGCTTGATTCTCTTCCAACTCGGCTAAACTGGCACTGAAGACAAGTCACAGCGTGACTTGTATCATGCAAATAATGTCTATTACAATGTTCTGAATACTTACTCTATTTTAATACTTAGAGTAAGTTCAGAGTACAAGGTATATTTACATACCTCGATATCCTTCGAGGTTTAAATTCAAGGCAGCTGTACTGAAAGACTCGTTATACAGTCTAACTTGTTACAAGTAACTTTAATGGCAGGAAAAATCACATCTTGCACCACCAGATCTGAATATTTCGGTGCATTTGGACTTCCATTACTAGTGTACGAGACACGTACAATAGTACTAATGTACTATTACTAAAAGCTCATTTTAAAATTATTTTCTAGACTTTATGTTCTTTTTGAAGAATTTTTTGTGAGCTTACGAACTAACGCTCATATAAATTTTATGTCTAGAAAAACTAATTGTTCTTACAAAGCACATAATTTGCTCGCTATATAATAGAGATGGAGTACCGTGCACGCCATAGTGAGCATATTTCCCATAGCGATGCACACGTGCACTCGACGGAACGCTCGATGGATCTTCAAGTAATGCGTACAATTCTTGAGTGGTCCTGGATTGTGACGGCCTATCTCGTTGCCGACGCCTGCCGCGCGTTCAAAGTTGTTTTTCTTCACAATCAGCTGGAGAAGCGGAGGTGTCAAGTACAGGCGTATCAGCAGCTCCAAGAAAAAGGCTCCGGACATTGCACCAACCTGCGGCATGACACAAATTTCACTTTTACTTCTCTGAGAATTTTTATTAAATTTATTTAAGATTAAATGTGAAAATATTAAATTGCAGAGAAAATCAAATTACATATCTCACTTTTTTTAGTCTCAAATACGACAAACTTTTTATCTACATACCTGAACAGCAATTTCAGCGTCCCATGTTTGCGTCGGATGATGCTTGACAAATATAAGAAGCGTGATGAGACTTAAACACGCGTTAATTGTAAAATATCTTGGAAATAGGACACGCTGCACCTCACCGAACGCATGCCGTGGCAGTGCAAAGTATAAAGATAAACCTGTAATAAAATCACATATTATTTCAAAGAAAGTCAATTTAAATCAATTAGAGAACGAAATAAATTATAATAAGAGATTACTTCGTTCTCATATACTGTATTTCATTTGAATTTACATTCAGTATTTCTTAATTAAACACATAGATACGTACCCGATACGAAAGTCATCCAAATTTGGGCACCAAAATGTATGACAAAGGATGCGAGATAAATGAAGGACATCATTCTTGAATAAGGACTAGAGACCTGTACTCTTCCTTTGATTGGAAAGAGGACCGACGTAACAAATAAAACCGCAGCGATCGTGATTACATGTGCGGGTTGCGTCGTGTAAAAGAGAATCCTGCAAACAGACAATTACCGTTTTAATAAATCTTAATCTCCCGATTGTGGAGACAATTTTATGGGGATTATATCAATTGATGGAGATTACAAATTGATTAAGGAACAGAGATATAAATTTCTATCACTATACAATTTAGATTAGACTCGACAGACGTCAGATCTCTTCTCTCTTCTCGTAAATTGTTATCGCCGGTGGAAAATTCACTGATAAACGTAATGTAATTTTTGCGAGATACGCGCGGTGTCGTCATGTGAGCAAACTGCCGTATTAGGTAATTGGCTGAGTTATATCTTGGAACTATGGATTCATATGTGGACTTAATGACACGACCGTGATATCAACGACCGGTTCAATTTTCATCACGTGCATAACTCTCCGTTAAGTAATATCCGCGACACGTCTCACTTAGTGCTGATTTATGCGTGACATGATGTCAAAGTCGAATAAATTCGCTGAGACTGAAGACGCTTGGGAATGCTTTACTTCTTCATTGCCAATATAAGCGATCATGATTGACACATATGTAGACTCATCTGCATCTTGTTCTAGATCGAACTAAAAAATTTTACATGGTAAAACATTGCATCATATATTATCTTCTACTGTAATTGTTATATCTATTTATTATCATTGATTTGATATGACGCAAGATAAACTACATAAAAGCCAGAGGGCTACTTCAAGAACGTGTGCGAGATATACATATATTGAGAGAATATAATTATCATTTATATTCCGTTTCGTGATGCGAATGTTAAAAGCTCAACGTGAGAAGCTGGAGGATTCGTTATTAAATTTCATCAGACGCTTCCTGCTGGGACCAGATGCACATGCTGCCTGAGACATGTTAAAAACGAAAAAGAAATAATTCCTGTATGTACATGTCACATGAGCATGCACGCACGCGTGAATCTTTTCTCGAATTTCTCCGAAGTGTCTGGCATGGTACATGAAGAATGGTCCTGGTCGAACAGCCCGAGGTGCCGTCCTGTTTGTTGCAACAAATCGAGAACGTGCGTTTTCGATCAACTCGAGTTCTTTATATTTTATTTAATTTATAAAAAGCGAAATATATATTCAAATTAATTTCATTTCATTTTATGCAATTTGCACGCGACGTAATTGTCTCCTTGCGAGAATTAATGCGTGACTTAATCCAGGTACAAGTTCCAGGTGAAGTATGATAAGGCACGAAATTATCGCTTGTGACGGTCTTAATTGTCTGTTTGTTCGTCTCGATCGTACAACAAATAAATAATTACATGTTTATCCTATTCTAAACGGCACGTGGCTCTTACTTTTACTCGCGTCGACCCAGCGATCGATGGGGAGCACTTGCGAAATTTTCAGGCGCAAGTAAGCGGGGAACTCGATAATGCCACGTGTCGATGTATAAATAAGTTTGTATAATCTTTGCCGACGTACAGTTTGCGTAATATCGCGTTTAATATCGCGGGCAGCAAATGCGAGAAAAAAATTATTCTTTCATTAAGAAGATATAAATAAAGCCGCCGTGAACCAACGGAGGCGTGTCTCATCCTTGGACTAATTTCACACGCATTTGCAAATAAAATCGTAAGAGGCAAATGCCACAAAAAAAAAGAAAGAAATTTATCCTGGCAACAAGCGGCAATTTGCTCTCGATTGACCCGATAAGAAAACATCTGTGACAATACGGCGCGCGTGATCGAATTGATCGCCGATCTCCTTGAAGCGTCGATTAATCACCGCGAGGTCAGCCGAGAAGTCATCGGCACGAACGACTCCGCGGTACTTGCCTGCGAATCTCCTGGGCTACTGCCTCCTCAAGATTACAAAATCAAAATTTCGACACGGGCGGGTGCACGCGAGGCGAAAATTTTTGCCCACCGAGCACTTTACGTCACGTCTATTCTAACGGGGAGACGCCAACGCTTTTGTTTCTGCGGTTTCACCATTTTTACATCGGTCATGATAAGCACTTAGATATACGTTTTTGAAATATACGTTCAGACGTCTCGACGATACCGAGATTTGATTGGCGATTAGTAGGATTTATTTGCGCACATTGCGCGAAAATTTGCAACACATTGCAATGTGTATTCAGTATATCTTGCAATCTCACAGAGTTTGATCATTCCATTTTTTGTCATTCCTCTCCTCGCAGCAGAGTCGTTAAAAAAACCCCAGATAATTTTAGCTATGTAGACTATATCTTACTCTTTGTCTCTCTTCTTTTTAGGTAAATGCGTATTTGCTATTTTCGCTGTTGTACATACACATTCGCGATGAATATATTCGATTTTCCGCTTCTCATTCATTTATTAGCTTTTTTTCTATTTTTTCTTATTTCTGATTTTCTGATTTCTCTCAATTTTTAACTTCGCCGATGAGAGGAAAGGAAGAAGCTCTTTTAAAATGCTTTCCGTTCTCAGAGGATCCGCGAAAGGGAGAGTCGAGGGTCAGGTCCGGATGCACGGTCGTAATTCACCGTGCTGAACGCACCTATGCGTGTGAAAGTATTCACGTGTAGGTGCACCAAGCCGAGCTTGGCATTATCAAGTGGTACCGGGAGGAAACGTGCGAGAAGGCACGCACGACTGGCCGCCGCTCAGATCGCGGCCGCATACGATCTGCAAAATCAGTCCTCTCTGATTTTATTAATGACGTGAAGCGATATGCGTGAATCTTTATTGCACGCGTCCGGTTTCTCCGTTTTATCGCCGTTAAATATCGTTGCGTTAAGCTCAAAGTATAATTTGACTCTAAACAAATTTATCACAGTTGCCACAAGTGCCTGATTTTTCTGTGTAGGTAAATATATATTAAATTAATTTCAATGTAATGCAACAAATTGAAGAAACGTCTAAAATGCGAAGAGAAGAGAAATACAAAAATCACTAATTATTGAAAATTTACCAGACTGGGAATATTCAAGTAGAAAATTATAATTAAGGATTTAATAAATAAATGAATTATATATGAGTAAGAAAGTAAATGATGGATAAATGATGGACCACCTGAGTAGTTTGCATAAAAAGAATAAAAATGGTTAGTACCCCGTGGCGTGTTCCTAATGGAAGCACCGGCTGCGCGGCATAACGGAACATTGCAAAACGAACAAAATCATGTAGTCAAGCTTCATTTGTGGATTCTTTGAAGATGCGAAAGATGTGTTCCAATTTGGCGAGTCGCCAGTCAAACAACGTGGCAAGTAGAACGCATATTGGACATGTCTTTTGGCAAAAATCCTCTTGAACTCATTTGCTCGTTGATTAGAACAGAGTTTTTATCAAACAGAGATCTTTGAGATTTGCGATCGTGTGCCACCGGTTAATCGAACAATCGATTATTACTAACCGATAATTATCAAACCGTTAATTAGGTCCGCGTAGAAACGAGGAGAGTAGAGAGAAATTCTGACACGGTTTCATTTTAACAGTGATTTATGCCTACACGATATCCACCGTGTCGAGTATTCTCGTATTACGACAATACAAAATTTATGATGCATCGCGAAATATGAATGTAATGACGTAATCTCCCTCTCTGATTGGCGTGCAATCATTAAAGAAGCGCCAGCGTAATAATTTCACGAGGGTAATTATTAGGGACGATTAAATAATTTCGAGAATGCATTTTCGAGGGGCTCATCGATCAGCGGCCCGGTCGGCCGTTTAATAACGAACGTTCCTCGACAAGATACTCCCCTCTGCCTTTGTGTCACGAACGAGTTTCTGCGGGTTTCGCCCGAGGCGCCCAGAGTCTATAATTATATCTTTTTTATTGGAGTCCTGTTGCCAGGCCCGAGAGAGAATGCACACGTATGCAGTTCCAGGGCGCGAGAGAGGAAGTCCATTATCTGTCATTATGCTTGTGCAAACAATTACAGACGCCTCGCGCGCGAAAAGTGCATACATTACATATATTGCTGAAAAAGATGATAATTTGCGATATAACTATTAACATAATGAAACGCTCGGCAAAAAAGTCAATCTGTTACTAAGTTGCTTTTGGACAGCAATTACTCAGCAGAAATCGTATAACTGTGTCCTTGCGCCAAATTATCCTTGTAATAAAATATAATTTAGAATAGCAATGGGAGCAAGAGCCTGGATCATTAAGAATATTCATTCGAAATATCATCCGAAATCGATCCAGTCTGCATCCATTTTTATAAAACAAAAAACCTTATTAAATGTGATGTGTGTATATAAAGAAACAATTCTATTCATTATAGATGCAAGATATAAAAAGACATACCTGTGAAATATAAATATCCTAAGAGAATGCGGAACGCGACGAAAAAAGGAGATCGAATGATTGATGGAGAATGATTGAAAAAGCTCGAGTTTACGTGTGTCCTTTGCAAGGCTTGAATTATTCCATTCATTTATCTCTATCTTCTGAGAAAACATACGATTGAGGAAGCAATCATCGACCTGCGCTCTCTGCACGAGACACGCCGTAGACACATAATTAGTACTTGAGCGGCTAATTACAGACACCTAGTATTAACGCCCGGGATAATTGCGGCGATCGACAATTAGATTTATACTCGGTCACACAGTTCCCCTCCATTGCACACGGAACTCAATTAATCAACAACAAAAAAATAAAGTTTGCGACATGGAATTATTGGAGCATTACGTTATCAATGCGTTTATCTTTCTGTCGAATTAAGCGAATCCGTAAAATTTTTCCATTTCTTTAAAACACGGCGATGAAACTCAGGCTGTTCTAAAAATATTTAGGAAACGCAAAGATGACCTCAGAAAAAACCATTTATTCATGAGACATTGGCGAACATTTCTGAACGAAAATAATGCGTCACATTATTTTTAGATTTTATTTGCAGCATTATTTTTAAATCTTTTCTATAAAAACAGAAAAACCTCTATTTTTGATAAACACAAATTTTAATTTTTAAAAATGCATATAAGAATGTAAAAAAATTAAAATAATTATAGCTTTTTATAGAATGTCAAGATTAATTTGATCCCTTTTCAAAAGATATCTGTCTAGTCTCGTCAGTTATAAATAAATAACACGTTGAGTGACGGTTGTTTGATATCGATAACGAAACTTTTTTGCGCATAAACCGATTGCTGTTGTAACAACTCGGAAATAGACCAAAGACGACCATCGACGTAAGACAGATAAGTCATGCGAATGAAAAAGAGGTACACGCGTGATAAGTGCGTCATATGTTCGCGAAAGATTTTATCGCGAAAATACGGAAGATTTTCAACCGAAACAGATTGTACGTCATCAGTCTCGACTTGCATCACACCTTGATTGGTGTTTCATGAGTTACCTGAAATTCCATTTAAAAAACGATTAAGCAATTAAAAACGTTCTGAAATATACACGTACACGTACTACACCAGTAATGAGTAATTGAGTAATTTTCGGTATTCTAGCGTCGATAATCTATTTCGATAAAATTAAACAAGCCGTTATCGCACGGTTCAATAAAAATTAATTATTACGTACCTTATCATATGCTTTATTAAAATGTGCGCCATGATTATTGGAGCAGCGATAGCGTTATATGTAAATAACTGACAATTCTTGAAAGCTATTTATCATATCTGTTTTATAGAGAAAATATTTAAGAATTGAACTTCTCTCTTCTATGCGACTTCTGTAAACAAACTTAAGATCTAGTCTCGATTATCTCATTTCTAAAATGTATCTAGGAATTTGAAGAACTGATTTTCTGCGTAGAGATAATCGTGAAAAAAATTAATTAATCGGTGGCATATCTTGTGCTCCAATTTTCTCTGAATCGCGACAAACTTTTGCTCTTCGAGATACGCGTTAGACGATTTTATTAAAAATTGTACACAGTATCGCTGTGTTTACCCATTAAATTTGAAGTTAATGTCATAGTTTCACAGCTGCTATTATGCAGCCTTTCACAAAACATTGAAGCAAACATTACTTAGAAAGAGAATATGCCCAAGGAAATATATAAAGATTCCTTCAATGTGCTGCGTTACGTTACACATATTGTCCGCGTTCGGTATGCGCTTCGAGTAACAAGTAATGTGATAAAGAGCACGAAGGCAGCTATCATGAAACAATTTCAATCTGAAAGAATGTTACATACACGAAGACTACATTGCATATACTGAATTCTTGCAAATCGTGCAAGACCATACAAGGTAATAAAACTTTCGTCGAATTTTTCGAAAACAGGCCTAATAAGATGTACATAGGTCTCGTAGCTTCAAAGACACGTACATCTGCGAATGATATAAATACACAAGTCTTTCGCCTGTGAAATTAGCAAGCGATAATCTACCGTAGAAAGCTACGTCCGCGTGTACACGAGATCCTCGCGGGCACAAGGACCTCAGGAGCGCAAACTCCAGGAACTCACGTGCGCCTAGCTGACTCCGACTAGAACCCAGACTTGCCGTCGCCGAGACCTGTGATAGAAGAAAGCGAAGCAGAACAGATGAGATGAGAGCCAAAGAGACCTGACTGACGAGATCTTCGTCTTCGTACAAAATCACCTTTCTCCAGGTAAATTTCTACGCTGAAAATCACACAGTGGAGGGACCGTTCATACTTACTTGAATGCCTTGGAGCGGCGCACGACCTCGTAATACGTGGACACCTTCTTCAGCAGCAGACTGTAGTGATTGGTGCTGGTGACCAGGACGTCGTCGGCCAGATCAGGCAGGTAGAGCGCGTTCTCCGCCTGCGCCCGCCGACGCTGAAGCTCCTCCTTCTCCAGCATCTCCTCGTAGAGCCTCATGTACTTCTCCTTGACACGGGACGTCTTGCTGGATTGCTTCGAACTGGTGACCGGCACGATCGGCTCGCTCGTCTCGTTACCCAACAACGTACGAACACACATAGCTGTTCCGCTTGTTGATTTGCCTGCGATATCGTCGAGTTTTTCTCGGCTATTTCTCGATCTCTGCTGCTGGTCCTCGAATGGAGAACGCGAGTCGGAAGACGATCGATCTTCTACTGGTACCGGGACGATTAGATCTCCTTACACCTGGCGTGCGTCCGACAACCTCAGTCTCGTGGCGAGAACTGAACGTGACGACCAGCTGTCCTCGCGAGGGTGGTTGCCGGTGACGTTGAACCGTGCGTCACGCGACGTGATACGCGGCAGAGGGAGAAAGCAGGAAAAAAATTCAACGCCCGCTCTGTCTTCCGACCGCCGTAGAGTGCGCTACGCTCCCGATATCGCTTCACACTTTTATGTTATTCCCTCCACTCTTCCCCCTCGATGCGGTCTGAGATACGGAAGGGTTTGCGCAAACGAATTCCTTTTCGTGGAAGAAGAAGAAAGTCTAAACAGGTCTTCGTTTGGAAACCCGTTCCCCCAAAATTCCGAAATCGAATCCTGGGAAATTTATTGAATATTAATTTGTGACGTTTCGTTTGTATATATTGTTGTATATATTATAGTAATATACAATATGATACTAAATAACATTATATTAGAAATATTTTTAGTTTTAGTTTAATATTTTTTTATCAGTACACAACTCTGTACGAGTGCAATACGCGCATACTGTTTCGCTCCAAAATAAATCTAGGAATATGTGTTTATATATTTATTAAACTTACCTCTTTATTTTAAAAAATATTTAAGTAAAATATTAGAAAATACAACATATGATGAAAATACAATAATATTTCGATATCTTAAAAAGGCTTAGAAGAAACAATTTAAAGTAAATTGCTTTCTTTACAAATATAGATTAAAATTGATTTGCATTGATAAAAATGGATATTATTTCATTAAACCTTTGATCGGTGAGTAACATCAAATAATTTTAATTATAGCCATTTCGCAATTCCTATTGACATTTTGACAAGTGATAAAATTTAAAAACAATAAATATAATAAAACTCTATTCAGTGTGTTATATATAAAGTAGTTGGATTTGACAATTTAAAAAAGGAATGAAATCATTAGGAATTAGGATTTATTAGGAATAACAATTAAGTGTGACATTTTGATATAATTAAATCCCGGAATATAAGTCAATCATGTTTAATTCCAAGATTAAACACTGTTCTTCTCCCTTCATTTCAGAAAGTCGTCTTATATATAAAATCTTTTTGATACACATCTGATATATATAGATATTATCAGAATTCTATATAAGAACTTTGAATACGGTATACAAATTGGAAAATGAGAAATGCACTTGAAAAAATTAGATTGGTACATCACACATTTTATATTTTATATATGTATATACATATATAAAATTTTATATATTGTATACATATATAAAATGATAGTATATGTTAAACAAACTTTCATATATTATTTTAACAATAATTTTGTTCAAAATATATTATAGATTTTATGATACTTATGCTACAAAATCGTTCATGTAGCAACGGTTGCTTCCTAAATCTTAGTCATACGCATTTCGTTTTCATTACCTATTGTCTGTATTTCGTCTCCCATATTATATATTATATTAAGTATATAAACTTTATTAAAAAAAAAAACAGACATCTTTTTATCAAAGCAACCTACTCGTATAACTTCAATTAATACTTCAACATTTATAATAATGCAAAAACGTTTTTTTAATCTTTTTCAATAATAATTAATCATTTAATCGTAACTAAATTATTTTTGTTATTTTGCTATAATTATAATTATATAATTATAGCTATAATATAT
>VBVR01000592.1:0-45954 GCA_011638315.1 Tetramorium parvispinum | reverse complement strand
ACGGACGTGCGTCCGCGTATATTTACATTTATTTATGCCGCGTAATAGTTGCAGCTTTCTCGATACGTATGAATTCAGATATTATAGAGGATTGCGTTGCTCGTCTGTGTAATAACCAGTTGCATTGATGTACTTTTTCCAATCCGCGACTAAGCATGACGCGTTACAAGCGTGCCGCGAAATGATCTGCTGGCTGATAGATGGTACGCGTCTATTTTCAAATGCGGAATGCGCAAGCGATGGTATATGTGTGGATTGACTCGAGAAAAATTCTTTTAAACCGCCGGTTCTGCGTGCTAAACTGCCAAGTAGTCAATGCACAGCGACGTAATCGCCCGAGTACAATGAGACCCTCGCGACGTCGTCTCGACGATTTATTTATGATACTTCGCGAGGGATCATTTTATTCATTACTTTTACCGGCGCCGGATTTAAGACTTTCTAGCGATGCGCGGAATTTATAATCTCGCGGCACCGAAATGACAAGGAGCTTAACGTAAATCATCGCGACTCCCGCGAACTAATAGCGTTTCATTATTTTCCACGCAATGGTTTCTCTCCCCTGGTGTGATAATTGTATACTAAAAACTATTATACCCGCCAGCTGCTTCATAAATTTGTCAAAAGTAGATTGATATAGTTCATATAATTTACTAAATGGTTTTTAAATAGATTTAGTATAAAGTCATGATTTTAGGATGCTTGTAACAGATTTTATGAAAGAGTAAATTAAATCGAACCTTAATATGTATAATTAATGTTCAGCTCGACACGGCATTGTAATACCTTATAAATTTAACGGTCAGATCGACATGCTATTGTGATACTTTTCAAATGTGATCATTAAAACGTTTAGCGCAGTAATAATCCGCTTTCCATTCTCATGACTTAGAACTCTTTTCTATGCTCTACACGCCGGTTCCTTCGGCGTTGCTCTCCTCATGGGAAGGGGCTCGTCCATGACGCGTGTCGTCGAGAGGCGGGTTCGCGTTATGCACCTTCCTCCCTCTTTGGCTGTCCCTTGACTATAATGGGCTGTAAATAACCGTTTTCTCGGGTCCGAGCGCCGCGGAATATTGTTTGCGATGGTAATTGTAATGTTTCCCGGATCTCATTTGCTGGCTTTCAGCTGCTAATATACGACGGCCTCATAGCGTGGGGCCGCGGCCCGCTCGTAAATTCACTGAAACGCACAAACAGTTCATCTGGACTGGCGGTCGCGTGGGTGCCTGAGACGTTTCACTTTGCTGCTCTCTATTCTCCTACCTTCTTTCTCCAATCCGCTCTCGATGCATCGGCCTTTCTCTCAACCCGTTTACTCACTTTCGCAAGGAACGCTCGCGGTTCTTTCTTCTTCGATTTCGACTTGCGAGCTGATGGACGTAAATGATTTTAACCGTTTTCCTAATTTATGTGGATATCAATATTATAAAGCTAATATTTCTGATATGAAATTCCACTGTTAATTAATACCCGTCAGTCTTACCGTCATTCAATGAAATTATACGAACGTTAAGGTTGAAGCGCGAGCGTTTACCGTGGCTCTATCGAGTAGATGAAATTGCATGAGAGCTGCTCTCGCTACCGTCGGTCTGCTACCGTTCTCCCTATATAATTTACGATCACGCGGGACGAAGTCAATTAAGCTACGAAGTTTGTTAATATTAAAACAAATCGCGGACGGTGGCATCTTTATTGGCTTAAACCGGTGCTCGCGCTTAATATTCCTTCCGCGTAATCCCTCGGTGAGTCGCGCGCGCACGTCCCATTCGTTTCTTCCACCTCCGTGCCGCGGAGTGATTGCAATCGTGTTTTCCAATCCGCCGATGGTTGTTGAATTAACCACCGAGTTACGCGCGCATCCGCCCCGAGGGCCCTCGAGGAAGGCGCGAGCGTACAGAGAGGCGTAGTCCCTTCGAGTTTCTTTAGGATTCGTGCGTGCACCACAATTATCCGCGTCATTACCGGCATGAATATTCATCGCTGCGCTCCGTTCGGCCGAGAGACTCAGCCTCGGGGGAAAAGCGATATTTACATTGTGGAGAGATTCTCTTCGAGCTAGAGGCCGGACAAAATCGATCGCGTCATCTCGGATTTCTTTTCAATTGCGCGAAATTTTTCGATAGAATGCGCAGTATTATTCGATATCAGTAAACGAATATTAATGTGTAATATAAAAAATATTAATGCTTTTCTTAATAACGTGCTTTAGATCATCGATAATCGAATTTCTGCCAATTTCTGCCAATTTCTGGGAAGTTTCAAGTTAAGTCATTATATACGTTATATACGTTCAACATTATAGCTTCTGATATTATGATTTCGCGGAATTTGTCAGCTTTTAGCAGTCCGAATAATTAAGGTAGCATAATGACGAAGTAGCTTAATTTATGTCACTACTTATCCCTCATTCACTCTTTATAGTCACGAAATACTTTGTACGACGAGACGTGCACAAAAATCGACGTTTACCGTAATACGCTCCGATGTTATCGGAATTATATAATTTCGTATTAAAAAGCAACACGCTCACGCGACATGCGTCATTATCGTCGACTTAAGAAAAGCCATAAATACGCATATGAATAAAAAATTATGGGTTCATGTCGCTGCGGCGAGACGTTAATTACAATTAGAGCGATAATCGCTGGTCTCTCGTTTTACGGAACAGCGGCCGTAAATTTCCGATCTGAGGGCAAGACGTTTATAGATATTTATGACCCTCATCGAACAAAAGAATTCAAAGGAATCCAGACAATGCTTCGACTAAAATTATATTTATTTCACTGTTTAAGAACTGTTCAGTTTCTTTACACAAAGCGAATTGCTTAGCATATATTAAATATAAAATTCTAAAGCGTAAATATAACATACAAAATATACAGAAGTTTATTTCATAGCAAAATTAACTTTATAAATAGCAGAAGTTCATTATTTTTTAATTTTTAGCGCAAACTTAAATTGAGAAAAATTTCGTAAAATCTCCTCGAGAAAAATGCAAATATTTCATGTATTTTGTGAAGAAAAATTTATTTAAAAAATTATTCTTGAAAACTTGAGAGAGCGAGGAATAAAAATCACACAGTGATTTAATAAATATCGATTATGATGGAGAGATAAAATGAATTTATAAAGTTTATTTATGAATCTTTAATAAAACTATTGATTTTATTTTTCTGAAATTTACTTAACAAGTTTATCGCAATAATAATAAATAGCAATTACCCTGATAATTTATAGTTCTTTATGGAACACATCGTAACGATCAGTTCGAATATCTCTCTCTTTCTCTCTCTCTCTCTCACGCATGTAATAAAATATATTATAAACGGCCAACTGACATTCCTCATCAATTCCAGGCGTTGAATATTCGCAAGGGAAAAAGAAATAAATAGAGAAACGTAATCGTTTAATTATTCCTTTAACGAGTCCCGAATTGGAGACAAACATCGAGTATTGCTTTTATCGTAGATATTCTCTTAAGCCGATGGAGATTACGGATGGACGATCGGTGGTAAAGCGGTTTTAACGTCGGACCGGCCGCTTTCTTGCGCAAATAACATTCATTAAAGGTGGCTTCACATCAATGAACTTGATCGCGCGCCCGCGCGCGCGCACATCAAGGACTAATGCGGCGACGGATTTATTCGGTGTGTTCCATTCCCGCCGGGCGCTATCTCACGACCTTAAAAGCGGCTAAACGATTCAATTTGTAGTAATTATAATGCAACTGTCGGGGAACCCGGCCTCGGACTCAGGCGTGTGCTTTTTTCATTGGGACTACTTAAGACGCGACGCAGCGTTGCACGTGTGGGCGTCGTTCCCCGCCCGACACGATCGAGAGTGCTGCTTCGAGCCGGACAATTTCGAGCTAATCTAAATGATATTGGACACGTCTGACACTAATAACTCTAGACAGCGACCGGGACGACAACTATGATTTATTGAATTAATGATCGGTACAAATTTGTTGTAAATAAAAAAAGGACTTGTGATACACCTGGAGATTTATTTTATTCACTATATGTAGATTTATTGACTTTATCAGTAAGGAAAATTATTAAATTTTATGTGCCATCAAATTATCAAGTCAGCATGTAAAAGCATTTTTATTTTATTGATAATCGTAGCATTGATATGATTAAATTTGAAATTAATATATAGCGAGAAAATAAAATATGAAGATGAAAAACATTAAAATATAAAAAATTTTAATAACATTATATTTATATCATAATTCATATTAAAATTACATTTCGACTATAATAAATTCCATTTTTTCAAATTTTGGGATAATTCGTTATATGTAAAAGTAAATAAAGACATTTTAAGAAATAAAATTGGTGCATTAATTCCCATAATTATATTCTAATAATACATTTTAATTTTTTTAGAGATTTATAGAATTTTGTTTTTTCTACTTCTAGCAGTATCATCTTTATTGTGTATTAATGCAAATAAATGCTATTTAAATATTGAACAGCGTTGTTTAGTAAAAGCGGAACATATATTTTTGTGGAAGATGCGAGTGTCGAATGCAATGAAATGCTGCTGCGAGACGCGTCTGTGAAATCTCGCAAATAGTCGGAGCCTACATATCGATGCACGTCATCGTTCACCCCTCGTTTCCTTGGACTTGGCGAATTGTCGTAGATACACGTCTCTTAAAATAGCTTTCCCGGAATAGCGAAGAATTTAGACCACCAACGCGCGACTCTTGTCTCAATTAATGGTTAAACACTCATCCACACGAAACCACCACCCACTACGTCATTTATGTACTATATTTGCGCGTGAGACCGACTCGTTATCTTATAAGGAGAGTCGTGATAACGATCTTAATTTTTGCATGACGTCAGTGAAAATAAATTTAATGTCGAGAATTTACGCGCAATGTTACAATTGCGAAAAATCTCTCAATAATTATTAAACTTTCTTTTAAAATGTAGAGTAAATTGTGTTACTGTTCAATTATCGAATACGATTAAATGAATACTTATTTTTAGATGAATTATAGTGCATAAAAGCTTTCAAATATTATATATTATGAATATTAATATAATTTACTTGATCGGTTCACAGGTCACATCATTCTATACTAAATTCTCAAAACAATTATTCAAATTGATATTTCTTTCCATATTGCGAGAAATTTATATCAAGGAATAAATGCTAATTATTTACTTTTCTGTAAAATTATAGAAAAAATAATATGATAAATAAAAAAATTGTGCAATATTGTATAAATTAGCGTTTAGAAATAAAAATCTCAGATTATCTTTCTTGTTCTTTCACAAGGATATCATTTTAATTAAAATGCGATTGTTGATTTGATCTCTCAAATTTCTTTGTATAGGCACAATTTATGGGTCGCGGAATTGTATCGCGCTAAAGAGAACGTATTTTATAACCACTCTGATTTCTAAAGTGTAGACAAAATATGTTTTTTCTCATTTGCGATTAAGAAGCTCATTGTATACATGCATATACATAATTATTACATTTATAATTTTATTATCATAATATCATAAATTTCTTATAAGCATTATTAGATTATTTATTATTATCGTCAACATTTATCTTTCTTAAATCTTGGCCAAGGTAAGTGCGCGCAGAGTGTTTATCTGGCGCGATCATTTGCGGCCGGTGGTTCACCTGCGAGAGACCCGCGCGTAATCTGCGAAAATCTAGGCATGCGCCTGCGTATACGTACTGAAATCTGCCCGCGTAGTGACTTGAGTTTCGCAGCAAAGTGGGGTCAATTGGAGACGAGGACCCCGGCCGCTTCGCTCCCACACTCCGCAGAAATTTATTCTGTAGACCTAATCGAGGCCGACCACTCGGACGACGTGACGGACCGACAGAGAGGAACGACGACTCTCCCGCAGGGAGTTGCTCTCCTCTCCGAGATAAGGCGACATCTTATTACGAGAAAGAGAGAGATATATTCCTCGATTCGAAAATAAAGTTGTTTATCGATGCGTCTTAAGTGGGTGTTCATTAAGGGCCGATTAATATCAGTTGCGTGTTCGGAAGCATTAACGTTAAGAGCGATTTATACTTTGATCGTTTCGTTGGTACTTTAAATTTCTCGGTGATAATAATATAGATACTATAAATGTAATTGCAAAGCACTTTTAAATTTTGTAATCACTTCTCTGCTGGATACTTCTATGAAGAATTTACTGGAAGATGCTAAACTTTTTTCCACTATCAAATCATACCTTTTATTTTTAATAATTAAAATGTTTCTTCAATTTCTTGTGAAATTATACTTGTAATTAGTTATTTACATACTTTTTATTATATTGTAAGAGTAGTACAAGTATAATATAGTCAAAGGAGGAACATACTTTGGTATATCAAGGAAATAATTAATTTCGCCATTTTAGAGATTTATGATTGTGCATGTTGGGCAATATTTGTAATATCACATAAGCATCGGAGGCATGTATAATTTTATCATTGAAATAAATGTAAAGAAATCATGCAAATTTTGTAATTTATAAATAGAGCAGAGCTTTGAATTTTATTGTAACTTTTCGTAACTTTTTTAGACCCAATAATATTGAATTGATATTTTGATTCCAAAATATTACACAATTCGTTGAAATTCATAGAATTTTCCTGTAGAATAGATATCGTATTTATACTAATTTTTGTCTTAGGACAGAGTACTTTACTTTCTTCTTTCGTATGACGCGCGTATGACGTGTAAGAACGCATGTGGGAGAGCTACCCACGCTAGCACTATTCTTGGAGTTAATGCTGCTTATGCCCAGCGAATGCGAAATATGCTTTTGTTGATCTGCCAGCGTACTGCTTGTCCTTTTTAAGCAGCGTCCACAGCACCTTAATGCAAGACAAGCCAATATCTCGATTTATTATACCGGTTTAGAATAACGTTCTATTTAATAATTTTATTTAATGAAGGTAAATGAAGGAAATGTTTCATAAAGAGACTGCAATATATGTATAATCACCGAAATATAATTTCAAATTTCATAGCGATTAACTTAAAAATTTATTCTACAAAAGTGAAAATATATTTCTTTATATCTATGGAAACTAAATTCCTATCGAAATTGTAGCGATTTCAATCTTGATTTCGTAGCAACAAAAATTTCCTTCATTTTTCTTCGGCACTCTTATGAAGCTTCCATAATTCTTGTTTAATTAATTCTGATGCAGTCCATATGCAGTTATCATCGATCTCAATGGTAGACCATGACCGCCGACTCGAGATGGCAAGAACTCCGACGTAATCTTCGCCGCGATCGGTATAAGCCGTACATATACAGTAGCCCTCGATGGAAAGCAGCTCGCAACTGTTCAACCGCGGTATGCCATCGCTCACGCCGATCGCCGAAGCATTTCGCGCGCAATTAATTGGAGGAGCGAGCGAGCGAGCGAGCGAACGAGAGATTTTAATGACGATGGGAATCGAGCCGAACCCATAAACGATTATCGGGCCTGACGAAAGAAGAGATGTCCGAATGCGGGCCGCGTCGTTGCGCAAAGTAATAGCAAGACAGTACGTCGTCGGCGTTCCTCGGCAAGAGCTTCGAGGGGAGAAAAAAGGCGGCCGTTAACGACAGCGTTATAAATTATTGACAAGCGTATTATATTCGCGTAGAGCGCGCGTACGGCAGAGGAAGCATTTATGGTCCGCGAGCAAGGGGAGCTGCCGATCGCCGCCGCTGCGTGTTGTTGACCGCGGTGGCTGTGGTTCTCGACGTCGCCGAGTGATTTAATCGCGTGCGTGGATGCACACAGGGTGTCACTTTCGAAGTAGTTCAATTAGAGATAGCGTCGCGAATGTTTATTATCCGAGATAGAGCATGATGTACATATATGGAGCAGACGCGACAACGAACGATCGCTGTCTCTGTGCCTCTTTTTGCGATTGTATGAAATAATTAAGACGCTGAGAAAGAGGATGAGTGATATTTGAAAAAGGAATATTGAATCGGTCTATTTAATTGATAAAGAGTTTCTATTTAAACTTTAGCTCTTATTTTATGTCATCTCCTATATATTATCTATCATTTTTATTATTTTTCTACTTTTTCTTTTTTTAGCGTTTCAATTATACATTCTCAAAAATAAAAATAATTATGCTATTATCTCGAATCGTTAGTAGCAATATTGAAACTATAATAATATTTTTATTACTTTCACATTTGTTACATCATTAATTTTAGATTATGTCTTTTAACCTATTATATTCTTATATCTTTTAACTTAATATATCAAAAAATTTTAAACTTTATTGATAGCCTGATGATGATGATGTACAATAAAAATAATCTTTTCTTCACTGATTGAAAAAAAACTTAATTACTTAACAGCATTTCTTAATCGGTTATTTGCCACATTGTCTATCTCAGCACATTCATTAGCACACTTCTAATGTTAACATCTCGTCATTTCGTTTCGCAAATTATCTATGCTTCAAAATGGAAAGATATAAACGAGTTGACGTTTCCTCGACGAGCCTAAATGGACGGTATAGCTGTAAAAAGCGCAATAAAGATATTTAAAATGTCATTCTTATCTGACGGTAGAATCGTTAGGCGGTGATTGACCGCGTTAATTTTCGGCGCGGCAGCTTGACCGATTGGCTTTATCGCCGGGCTGCTCGTCGTGTCCGCTTCTAACAGCAGACAAGCGAAGAAGCACCCTGTATAACGTACACATTGTGCTCGTGGGCCTTGCACGGTGCGCAGCGGCCATTAACGCTTTTTGCTAGCGGCCGTGTGTCATTGACGGTGCTTTTATTGGCCGGGCGCATAACTTCCTTTAGCGTCGCTCGTTTATGGGCGAGTAATTGCACAACGATTTCGGTGCCGGTGTGTGTACATATACACTCACGGCGTTGAGGGCGGCGGAGAAGGGCGGAAAAATATGGAGCACGTCGATATAATGGGCGCGCGCGAGCCCCCTCTTGATTATCGCGGCCGATGCTACCATTAAACCGATCTAAAAAACTTCTCTCAAATTGCGAGAATATTAAACTGGAATTACTCGCCGTCCACTGAGCGTAATTTCGTTAGCCGTAAAGAGGATCGTTGGACGATGACGAAGGCGCGGCGCGGCGTTCCGATGCTTTCCCAACTGAATGAGTCACCTTAGCCACGTTGTGCGTAGATTTACGGGAAAAACTGTGTAAAAGCGGTCGGAATACGCAATGACAATTTTAAGTTTTTTTTCGCCGTTTGCGGAACTGAGCGATGTCGACAGTTCTATGCGTTGAGAATGCGCGTTGTGCGTTCAGACGGCCATAAATGAGGGACGTGAGAGTACGTGGGTGTTGTCGTTCGCCAGCCGATCGTAAGATAAATAAATTTCCATGGGACTCTCGTCCCGCCACGTAGATCGATATGAATAGATGACGAGACGGGATCGATTCGTTCTTGCTGCATCATCGTCCTTCGGTTCAGCTTGCGCACGCGATCTCTGAGTTAAATTATCTTTATTTATCTAAAGATACGACACAGACAGCTTCAAAGATATTTTTGTAAACAATAGAATTCTTAATTCTCACAGTAATTCACACAGTATAAATTTTTTATTTATTCAAAATGAGCAAATAAAATTGTTATCAAGATAATCGTCCAATTTTTGCGTAATTTTAAATGCTTTCAGAGTTATATTTAGTTTGTTGTTTTTAGTTTGTTGTTCTCCAACTTGATGTAGAAACCGAGAAAAGAGAAAAGGGGCGAGAGAAGTGAAGGAAGAACTATGAGCACGTGCTGTATAATCTGGACTTAAATTATGTAGCATATAAAATGGTTCACTCCCGAAAACCAAACACGTCTAAAATGGATTTCGCAAAATTGCAAGCGACGCTTCTTATGAGTCATCTCTTTTATTGCACAATATTTGCGCGCAAAGCATTTTTGGAAAGAAGTATTACGTAAAACTGAAAAATTAAGAAAAGGTATTTAAACTATATTATATCAATTAAAATTAAATATAAAAATAAATACATTTAATAATTTATAAATATAGTTTTGTTCCATCGAAAGTATGTTATACTTCACATAAGAATTTTTCAGAAATATTGAATGACTTCTTTATCAAAATCTTACACAATAAACACAAAATTCTCTAGCGTGATGAGTGATTGCGGATACAAAAAATTCGCGGGGAAACAGCAAAAGATTTCCGCACGGTGGATCCCGGAATCTTCATGCAAACGAGCCGAGTTTGGGGAGGGCTTATTTTGGGATCTCCCGGGAATGTGATGCACCCCGTACCACGGTTGCATCGGTGACGGGTGTCGTTATTTCGGACGTGGGACCGCGATAGGGACTCCAGCTGGAGCAACCATAACATCGGCCTCGTTATTCGGTGCTAATGACGCTACGCGGCCTGGATTTATGGTGTTGAGAGTTAAGGGCCTCTCGCGATTTCACACGGGCTCTTCCCGGGGAACGAACGCTGAACTGAATACATGTGTAAATCGAGCTTTCGTGGAAACTTTAATACGCCCCCGACAAATAGTCGCGGATGTGCGAAAAATATAATTATAAATGAAAAATCTGTCGAAAAAGATTCTGAAGAAAAAATTAGAAATATAAAAGGTACATGTATGCTCAATTCAAGACATGATTACCAATGATATCTGTCTATTCAGTTTGCATAATTATGGGTGTGTACGTATGTCATTATGTTTGTGTATGCATAATAAAAATTTTAAAAAATTAATTATTTTAAATCGCAGTACAGAAATTTTCTTAATATTTAATCATATATCAATCCACAAAAAAATCTATTATATTTATTGCAACATATAATAATTTAAGTATTGATGTCACTCATTGTTAAAGAAACGCGAAAATAACAGCTTTCACAGCTATAAATTAAAGTTAATAAAATAAAGTAATCGATTCTCTCTCAGACGTTCTATATAAGTAATTTTATATAAGTAATTTTATCATTGTAGGCTGTGCTATTTCTCGTAATACTTGATGTGTTAAGTATGTCATTCAATATTCAATTGATAGAAAGCAATCGGGGAAGAGACTGAAGACGTTGACGACGATCGCCGGGAGATGATGAAAGAAAACTGGGAGACAGGAATAGATCGTTTATATTGACCAGTATTAGTTTGCGGCGCTGGTTTATGATAGCACTAATGGGCTTATTCCGTGCATGATCGTAATGTCATAAGAACATAATGAAAAGAGATAAGATCTAACGTTAACAAATGCGAGGGAGACAGCCGTAACGGGTCGATTGTGGTTAGCCTGTGTGTAAAGAACCGTAGTATTATTTTACGATGGTGCACTTTGTCACGTCTGTATATGCCGGAGATTGAGAGCGTGTAACTTCGCAGAATACAGATCTGCGACGCATACAAATCTTCGAGATTGATAAGATGACCGTAATTAAAATAGAAATTTAAATTATGCTACATGTTAATTATTTTAATACAGCATTAATATGGCACATATGGTATAATATTTTCATAGCAATTAGAAAAAATGTGAACCTTGAATTTTACGGAAATTTATGAAGGTGCAATTAAAAAAAAGGACCAATGTCACCCACATCGTACATGCATTCCTGAATGCATCCGGAGCGTGCATTGCGACGGAATTAACATTCCGTCGGTGGAAGGTTCGCGGTTCTCCGTTAAGTTCGTTTAATGATGGCCGTGACACGATACTAATATGTCGCCGAGCTACGAAGTCGAGCGGCGTCTTTGAGGAGTTTGGCGTAATAAATTAATCTATTAGCGCCGCGGTCGCGCTCGCGTTCCTACGGAGAAAAAGGGACGAAGAGGCGGGACCGAGGGCCCCCGAGCGGTTTGTCGTAATCCCCAATTAGGCCCAAATTGATTATCCCGAATTAATGCGGCCGACATTGCTTGAGCAGGCTTCGTAATGCACCGAGCTGAAAAAGGTTGGTAAGGAGTAGAACACCGTTCTGCCCGTTTTCGCCGCACGGCCATTTTTCTCGCCGATACCCAGAATCGTTTCACATTAAAGACGAAACGCAGTACCAAACACGGCTTTAACCGCCACAATTAAAACTATTCAGTCGGTGGTGTCAGAGGTGCAATGGGCAGCATTTCTCACTTCGTCGAATCCATCTATTTCGTTATCACAAGTGTCGATAATTAACCATCCGATCGAATAATTAATCAATGCGCATACAGGTGGAAATTGAGTGGATTGCAAGGAACACATACCTGCGAGATTCTATTTTATTATACGCGGATGTCGATATATTTTAATTGCTCGACGAGCGAGTTCTCTCCTTTCGCCCCTGAGGGTTACAGGAATCATCGACGTCGCTAAACTTTTACCGATAAATCTAAATTTATACCCGTATTCAACATCGAGACTTTCGCTGGTGTTTATTTATTACTGCGTATATCATCGACTGTCCCGCGTAATGATTGACTATTGTTGTAAATTGAAAAATTTGTTTGAAAATATTAAATCGTTTTGCGATTGGAACATCTCGATTAAATTTGACAATTAAATCTATCTTGCGCTCAGAAACATTTAAAAATAATTTAAAAATCTCACATTATTGATTTCAATATTTTGTAAAATAATTTTTAAATTATTAATATATATTCATTTAGAGTTATTGTTATTATTCACATATACGAATGTCAAAGGTCTGATAAATTTTTTCAGCTAAGATGATAACACAAAGTTAGTGATCAAAAACGGCGTGTCGAAACATTCTTTGGACGCAGTACATTTCCTGCGGCATTTATAAAGTGCGGCGATAATTTTCTTTCAATCCAAGCCGGCGGCATGTCATTTTGCAGTGAATGAAACATCATCCAAACACGCATCGAAGTCTTAAATCGTCATGTCGCTTGAGGGCCGTTCGAAGGTGCCGACGAGAACGACGGTGCACCGCGATATCAAGCGCAAGGAACACTCGCATGTGGCATCAACGAACAAGAGAAGGAGAGAGAAAGAAAAAGAGAGAGAGAGAGAGAGAGGGAAAGCAAAAAACCGCAAGGGGAACAGCGAAAGAGGATACAAGCGAAGGCGTATTACACGCGGGGAGGGCCGGGAAGGCCCCCGGTATTCTAGACTTTCAGGTTCGCGCCGAGTCAGGTGAGCCGAGGTGCCCGGAGCGCCGCTGATCACTTTGACCTATGACCCCATCAATCATCGCCAAATCATACACCACTTATCTCGGCGAGGCACGAAAGCCGGCGCACGTTCTCTCGTAACGGGCAAGGGCGCGCATATTCGCCTCCACCTCTATCTTCCCCATCGCTCGTTTCTTCCGTACACCCACGATTTCCCTCGATCGTGAAAATGAGTATTTACGGCGACTTTCTAGAGGAAGATTAATTTTTTTATTGATCGAACACACATGCACAAACGCGCGCATACACCCACAAACACTGATTTATAAGAAAGTCGTCCGTGAGAATGGATACGAGTAAATGCGTTTTCTTTTAGACTCATAGATTTATCGGAATAGATTTTCTCAGGCGAATTCCTTTTATAACCATCAAATTTTCCACGTTTTCATTGTATCGATTTTTCATAATTATATATAGAGTTTTGTTATAATTTAATCTCAGTTCTTATTTCATATCTCTGATAGAGATTTTAATAGAAATTTGTAATGTTATATAAATACATTAATATTCCAAAGAATGAAAAATATCTAGGGATATAATAATCATCATACATGATGATGATATAATATTAAAATCAAACATCATTAAAAACATTTCAAATTCTTAATGAATGCGAGTCTAATTATTAAATCAAAATTAATATATAAGATTTGTAATTATCAATATAGAGTTGTTAACATTGGTCCAATTTATTGTGTTTACGCTGGTCTAATTAAGATGCGGCTTATAATATGATGGGGAAAGACCGAGATGCTTGGACAACTTGTCTTCGTGGTGCTATGACACAAATCAAATGAAACATGTGCGCTCTATCCTCATGTGCGACAGTTACTAATCTGAAATTAGGTCAACGTCATTCTTCACCACTACTTCACTCTTCACCGCGTATAAATGATATTTATATTCATACCGATATTTATGCCAAGTTTTACACTAGCTTCTTAGAAATTCTCGACGAATTACTATTTGTTTTATAGAATAATTAAAAAATTGTTGCGTAAACTATTTGTTTAATTAAAGATAATCTGTAACAAAAATTGAAATTATGCTGTTCGTTAAGAATAAATCTTCCAAATCAAAGTATAGGATTTACCAGAGAAAGATAAGAGAAAGATAAAAATAGATAAAATCGATTCACACACGATTTATTGATAACATTGGTGTAAACTACACGATATCTTTCATTTACCTTTCCGATTTCGATTAGTGTTAGGTATCGTTTCATCGATTTCTATCAGATAATATTACTCAGACTCAGATCTCTCAAATTCGAAGAAATCTGAATTTGGAGATGAAAATCTTAATTAGGTTCACGCATCCTTAATGAATGAATTTCCAAAGTTATATTCTGTAGCATTTATAATACATGTGTTTAAAAAAAATAAATTATTTATAATAAAAAAAAATTTAATTGAACGATTAGAATCGCACGGCTAGAATCACATTCACTTTTTTGGAGAGAGAGAAAAATTTGAAATCTTTTCAATATATACATTATAATTAATTTTTAACGTATATCTTATTCACATATACATACACATCTACAACAATTCACAGTCAATGTATCCGCGATTACAATAATCGACAATTTCACAAGACAAATAAAAAGGAAAGCAATATATGATCGCGGATCTTACGGAAGAAGCTGGGATTAAAGGCCAGGTGCCCAGATGCCTCCCACCGTCACCTTCTCTCGTTCTCGTTGTTTCCCCGAGGCCGTAACTGCGGTCGAGCGCATATCGTGACCTTCGCGGTTGTAAGCAAGAGGCGAGGCTGGAGTACGGGAAGAACCGTAGAGGGAAGCAGCTTCTCTCGTAATTGGCGGGCACGAGTGTGCCCCTCGGGAATAGGGCAAACGTGATTCAGAAATTCTCAATGAACTCGCTTTAATCCCGTACCTGCTCGTTTAGATGAAAAGGATTCGTCGAGAGAAACGAGAGTTCCTTGATATTTTATTAAGCCGCGACGAAATTGCTACCCTCGCTCACTTCGCAAGGTCGACGCTACTATCGGTACCGGTTATCGTAAGTTTCCAAGCACCGCGCGTTTGACAGTAGGATTCGACCAGAGCTATAATTAGTAAACTTAAAATACGAGGGAGAAAGCGTTATTTATATTTTATATAAGGATGTCTAAAATTATTTATACAATCACGATAAAAACTTTAGCATTTTATTGAAATTCCACATTGAAAGATGTTGAAGTCAAGAATATTATTCTTACTTTGTACGAAAACATAAGGTTGGCATAGTTGACAAGGATATTTACTGTTATCAAAATGCAGTCAGCAGGATAGTATTAATACCAGCTGCTGCTGCTGTTGCTGTTGCTGCTTGGTTATTATATACATCAACATATATCTGCGATACGTCTTAATATCAAAGTGTAAGAAAGAAGAAAAAGGCGGAAACGCAAGCTGAAACGAAGACTGGGCGAAACCTTGAAATATTTGCACAGATCGCGATCGGACTTCTGCGCACGACTAACAGAAACGAATAAATCGTCCATAACGAGGGACGTATTACACCTGCAATTACTGGTTCTCTCAAGCCCTTCAAAAGCACTCACTATCGCGTGCGCGAACTACCAATAATGACATCGATTTAATGAGAGAAAATACGAAATTGCCCCCAAACTATACGAGACGGCATGCTGCGCTTTATTTGGAAACACGTGGAGAATAAATAATGAGAACTCGAAATTAGGAGGATGCGAATTACGTTGCGAATTAACGTTGCCGCTCCGTTGCAGCGATATTTGTACGTCCGAGAGGAACGCGAACGGAAATTGTTCGCGCGGCTACATTGTGCCGCTCTAATGAAACGTCGACGATTACGTCTCAAGATTGATAGCGTGTGGGTTCACCGAACCTCGATATATGCGCAGCGTAGAGAGGCGATTTAATGCGGTGACCTTACTCTTCAGGTAATTAGAGTCCGATTTCGGACGGGCGTTTAATCTTTTTCCTTGACCGCTATTTCCTACGTGACGCGATTATTAAGCTACCGAGATTGTTCCTGGCGCAATAAAATATGGATATTTCGATCTACATACATTAAAGTAATAAAGTACGAATTATTAAAATACTAAGGAGAAGCTTGTTTTAAACTTAAATCTTGCTTAAAAAAATATTTCCATATTTCCAAATTAAATTCTGCGGTGAAGATTTTTTCACGTATCTTTATAATAAGTTTTATATATATAATATCATGTTGAAAAGGATCCAAACGCCGAATTGGAAGCCATTCAATTTGACCAACATTGGTGCACGCATAATAATACGTTTAACGTTACTCGGAAACCATCTCCGGGTACTGAATGCAGGAGGTTGCTTTTCACAAAATAGAGAGCGCGGAATCTTAGATAATATTACAGTGACTTTCACGGAGGAGATCGGACAGATCGAGTGACAATGGCGCTGCGAGCAACGATTTTAATTCATACCCACCCTTCTCGTACTCAACGTCGGATCTTCCTCGTCTCGTCCTTTTTTTCCTTCAAGCAGAAACTTGCTTGCGCATCCCGTACGTCAGTCTCGTCTTGCACGCTTGTTTCCAATTGTTTATTTCTCTTAGTGGTGCTTGATTTACATGTGAATGCTTGGCGCTAACAGATGCTTCTTCGGCTACTAACTACCAACCCTCCCACCATTAAAGCTGTCGCGAGAGGGTTCTTCGACCGTCTTTTGATAGACCATTGACCTCCTCCTTCCCGCGGGACGTAACCGTCGTCTCTCATTTAATCGCTAAGGATTGATCATTCCAATAAATATTGATCGCTTAATAATTGCAATTAAGCAATTGAATGAAATATATGATGTATACGAATATAAACTTATAAAAATATAATTTCTTTCTTTTTGTCGGAATAATAACAATGTTTACCAAATATTACCAAACTATGAGAGAGTGATATCTTGTCTGACATAAAACGAAGAATGAAAAAATTATGAAATAATACTAGAAAAATGATTTTCAAGGATTTGCTGAAGTATCTTGATATCTTGTTATTATCCCCGAGGAATATCGACAGCACACGGTATAGTAAGTGTGAGATATACTGTAAACATCGATAAAACCCAATTAAAAGTTATCAAGTCCGATATACCGAGAGAGAGAGAGAGAGAGAGAGAGAAATGTACAGTTTCCAATTATCGAGTAAAACATTATCCCCCCGCGATTAAAACCAGCCGGGGATGACTTGGGCTCACGCCAAAAATGTATATTTAGGCGCGGGATACCTACCGCGTGGTATTAATAACTTGATATCACTTAAAATATCGTGCAACGAGACTCCGTCTGTAGTCTGGCTACTATTTCCGTCAGGGATTGCGGCAGATGCACTCTTATTTCCTCGACTGCCGACCAACAGCACCGAGACACCGCACGCCGTCGTAGACGACTTTTCGCGCGCACTCACACGTCGTTGATTCTGTTGGCGCGATTTCCTCGTCTCTCCCTCCCATAATTCTTCCATGACTAACGACTAATGAGCTAATCGATGCCAACTGAAAAACTGCGCGGGGATTAGCTTTCATGCTTTACTACTTACACATGTATTTATGACAACATACAAGATTACATTAACAATCCGCTATTACATACAATAGCCACAATGTTGTTATGCTCTTACACAAAAAGATTTTGTAATAAGAATTTTATTTCTGTATTGAAATTCTCGAGATAAATATTCACAACATTTTTTTAATTATATCATATTAATTATATCAAAATAATTTTAAGTATATTATATTAAAATCCAATTCTAACTAGTATATTTCGAAACAAATAAAGACTTTCCACTTTCCAAAAGCAGTACAAAATTTTATTACAAACTTAGAAAATTCTTTCGACTGAAGAAAAAGATCGCGTAATCAGTTAGAGTTCTATGAGTGACGTTAAAGATAAAGTATTTCAAGAAGGCGCTAGGCACACTCTTGAACGGTCACGTATGGTATTTACGAGGAGACGAGGCGCCGTTATTTCTTAATGCCATTTCGGCGTCGCAATGCCGGTACATTATGGGGTTACTAAGAGAGTCAACGAGCACGGTGACCAAAGTAAAGTGGGGAGATCGGGGCGGGTTCCCTTCTGAAATTTCCGCATTGCATTCTCATGTGAAATCCATCCTCGTCACGCAAAATATTTTCGATATGCAATGCGCGAGATAACATTAATTTGCTGTTCTCTCTCTCTCTCTCTCTCTCTCTCCCTCTCTCTCTCTCTCTCTGATGAACAAGAAAAATAAAACAGAATTCACACGTAGTGTTCTAGATAAACTATTAGACTACTGAATCGCCGTGAGGCACTTATTTTAGCACCAAGTGAAGACACCAATTGGCGAGCCTAAAGACTCTGACGAAGGCGTTATTACGTGATTGTTGATTCTGAATAATCATCGGACGCAAATAATGAGCGAGGATGACGAGAGTATTCTTTTATTGCCACGAAACTCTAGATATTTTCTCGGTCTCCTGGTTTAACTCTTAGTCTCCTTCTGCTTCTCCTTCTTTCTCCTTCCATTTCTGGTTCCGACAGTCACTTCAGGGTGTCAGGAATGCTTGACTCGAGGCATGGCATCCCGTGGAGTTGGCAGGGTCCGACAATTAAAGGTGCGTTCACAGCGATCGTTAATTCAAAAGACATGATGTTAGCTCATAATCTTTCATCTATCGGAGAGAACTTTTGATAAAAAGTGCTTATAAAAACATCGTCACGGCTAATTTTTTAATAGTGGCTTCGTATTCACTGATCATCATAATTATATTAATAATACTTATAATTGTCGATGTTACAATTACACATTAATCTGACGATTCAATACATCATCGATCATATTCCATTTTTACAAAAGCATCATTAGCTCTAGTCAAAAGAAAAGCTAGATATTGATCTCTCAAGATCTAATTTAAACTCCACTTACAAGGCTTTTCATAAAAAAAACATCAGACACAAATCTCCGTTCTGGCCATAATTTTAATGCGATTTAAGAGTTCTGAATGCTACTTAAAATGCTCGATCTCGACGGGAGGTCTATCAAGGTAATACTCGCGCGCGTCAGTAAACAAATTGGAGCACTCGAAGACAGTCGAGTGTCATTCAGATAGTCATCGACACGTATTGCCGACCTTCCAGTAGCGACCGACAGGAGCGATCGGTACCGCCGTGTATTACACAATGTTGTTATCTCGCGACGATAACAGATCATTGTGACTAAGATCACTGTATAAGTATAACATGTCTAAACAACGACTGAGAGTCACAGACAGATAAAATCGGAGAATAACCAACAACTCTATACCAGCTACCAATCATTGTAGAATCCATTAAGTTAGGAAATGGGATAATTGTGAAAAAGAACTATTTAATGCAAGGATGATGTACTGACTTTGATTTTTTTCGTGGCATAATTGCATTATTTCATTTTCTGTTTAAAGGATACTGTTTAAAAGCACAACAAATTAACGCAACGTCATTTTACGACTCCTACTGCAGCAGATCTTTAAGCAGTTTTTTAAATTTGTCTCACGTGTTATTTATATTTTATATCAGCTTTCGCGGTACTCCATTATGAGACCGTGCCTCTTTGTAAGGGTTAATACAACGATCCTTTTACCTCTCGAGAAATTCTGGTCATTTTAAAAAATGGAGCACGCCGCGATGCCTAAAGTCATCCAGATAATATCCGTATTCGGACAACTTGCTAATAGCCGAGGACCACGCAGGGAGAAGAATTACTTATTCATGCGAAACTTTCGGCGTGGAAATTGATTAAGACCGATAAATCAATCACCCTGGCGAAATGGCGACCGGTCCCGCGCGATTTCTGCGTCAAAATTAATAAATCGATTTAATTGATTTAATAAGTCGATCGATTTATGGACGCAATCAGTGTCGGTCCAGATTTATAGCTGCTCTTTCGCGTAACGGTCCTCCGGACGTGAACTTCGCCAGGGCGCATCACTAACGCGGATGATTCGTCGGCCTGATCCTGAAAAAAAGTATACCCTGGTCAATTTATTATAATACGCATATAATGTTCAATTTGGAGCACCATAATTCCGATAACCATCTATGAAACTATCAACAGACTTTCGAACGCGGTCGAGGTTTTCCGCTTTATTTTTTATATATTTTTTTATTTATATCAAAGCCTATCCATGCCTATATTATATTAATTAATTTACATTTTCAATTTAATCTTTCTTTTTTTGGAAATTTATAATTATCATGCTCAAATAAAACAGAAAACTTTTTTCTAAAAGATATTATTATGATGATATTGTATTTCTTTTTTATTTGTAAATGTGAAATTTTTAAATTTTTTTACGCAATATACAAATAATTCTGACATTTCTGTGAGGATTTGTAAAAATGAAAAAATTTAGTTGCTGAATTGTGCGTGGAGTCAACGCAATAAATGTCACCAGCTTCAGGAAGTCAATCAGTGATACAAACGCAGTGTCTAAGAGGAGAACGTCGAAAACGCGTGAAACGCTGCGTCAAATCGTGTGATTGTATGTAAATCGCGAATGTTGCGTTTGCGGTAATGCAAGGCGCACTGCGTACCGTTCGTAGCTCGATCGGCCGATTATTAGACGACCGACGTGACTGGAAATGCATACACTGCCGAGTCACGCTGCAGAATCCTGATAAATTTATGATATCGGCATACTGGAAACGAAGTGTCAACGTGATCAGCAGAAAAAGGACCGCGCCGTGATTTTTACTGTCTTAATACGTTTCTGCTGGTGTGCTTATTAATCGATACTGACGTTAATCCTTATATAATCAGAGATTAGACTTAATACGAATGCAGAAAGACTGAAAGGATAAGCCGTATATAATGAAGAGAGGGAGAGGGAGAATTAAATAAATTTTAGAAAAATATGTCGTTCAAGAGAGTAGAGAAACCGCATTTCTTACATATCAGGAATAAGAAAGAGGCCGCAGACAGAACCGGTGACTGTTATCCGCTCGATAATGCGCCAATGTGAGCTACCCGAGCCGGGCATTAAACATCCGCTTGCAAATTTCATTGATAAAAATTCTGATCTCAATCCAACGCCACCTGTCGTTGCAATTATCCGGCTGTTCGGTATTTCAAAACGACTTAGCGTTACACGCCTAGGCCGCGGCCTAGTTGCGATCGTTATTATTGCAAACGCTACGATCTATTTGTTACCAGTGCCGGCTAGCGCGCTGTGCCGGTACAACCGGCTTTTTAATCTTATTAGAAATCACGCGTGAAAAAAAAACGAGATACGCGTTGTGTCGATAGGATGGCGAGAGGATAGCTGCTGGCGATCGCAACTTCGCGATAGAATCTTCCGTAACCGGAAGCGCGCCGGCACACATCGCAATTTAATACGCGAGGCTCGATATTGATCTCGAGCAGACGCTGCCCGCTTCCGCGACTATATCGGTATCCTTTCTCTTCTTTGATTCCTTGGCAAATCACTCGTCCCGATTTTCTTTCCTCGAGACGTCCTGCGGTAGGTATTTGCCGGTGTAATTGTGCCGCGCCGCTCTCGATTTCTGGCCGACCTTTCGCCCATCGATGACGAGCCGGCCAGCGATTGGCCGCGATTCAATTACGTTCAATGAAAGTTCCCAAGAGCGATTTATGTCAACCGTGTTCTCGCACGTCTTGCCTTTCGCCTCCATCGCAAAACCACGTTGGTCCGTGAATCCTGTTTCGACCTTCCACCCACGCGAGCGTGCCGTACGCGAGCAAGCGGAGCTCTTTTCCGGAATGCTGCTTTCGCTTATGTCACTACCTCTTACCTCGAAACGTAGAAGGTATCGCACGCTTAATAGACAATGAAAATAATTCTGTTAACAAAACTACGAGTAACGATATATTTAAGTTGACATGTTTAAATCAAAAGGTGTCAAAAATTATTGGAAAGATAGTTAATGCACAATAAAATTAAAAAAAAAATTATATAAGAAACCAGTGGCGATCGAATTAGTTTGCAAAAAGGACATTTTTGGCGCAAGTCTTCCACATCTTCGAATGTGAATATTATTTTGCGGGATGAATATTATTATTCGCTCGTATTTCGATGTTACGTGTAGGCGTAATACGCCGAAGCTGTCAGTGACAGGTAAAAATTTATTCGACGAGCGCGAGCTACGCAAATGAAAACAGAGTAGGAGAATTATGGGCGGCATCGCCACGCGGTGCATCGCAAGAAAGAGGATAAATCTCATCGGAAAGTAAAACGGCCTGTGGCGTGGCCGATTGTCCGATGCCAATTGGGTTAAGATCCGAATGGCGTAAAGTCGTTGGCCCCGTGCCTAATAATCGCATTATTAATGAGCACTAAGGCGCGAGCACGAACTCGCTTTGAGTCCCTCCTGCTTCGAGCGAGATACGAAACGCAGCAGAAATGTTAATTGCGCCCAGGACAAATCTATCGCGTTACGCTTTACCACGCCGTGCAGCGCAAATATACATTTGTCTGCATGGACTTTTAACGTCGTGCACATGAATTTAGATATTTATATGCACGAGTGCGGCCGTTCGGTTATTCTTACAGCGCAATTCATTTACGTCGGTACTATAAAACTTTAAACTGGCTCGAGTCAATGTCGGTAGATTGATTTCTGCTATTACATTTGTCGTCTCGTAATTAAATAAGATATAATATCGCTCTTTAATGAAATATAATAATGTACATGTTTGTGCTGTGTACAGAAGTAATATGTAGAAGCAATACAGGACGAAAATGTGTGGCTGGCACGCGACATATCTTTGTTCCATGGTAGGAATTATCAATGAGGATAACTCGTACGTGAATACTAACGTATGTGAACATTATGCCCGATACAGCACCGCTGCAGGTCATTATCTCATTATTCGCCACATTATTATTATTATTACTGCTGGGAACGCCAATGAACCTGTCTGCGATTAAAATTATCATATAACTTTCAAATTTGATGATTTCATCTGGCTAACTATAGGGAGCGCGCGGCCGTTCGGCTGTGCTTCTGCGAAAATGAATTTTATTGCTTGTTCGCTGCATATAAAATTACGAGAGTGTCGTTTAAATTGGATTCTCCTTATCGCGCGCGACGACGACGGTGCGTGCAAGAAGAGCAGGTGCGCCGCGGTGCGCGGCCTTACATGCATTGGGCGGATAATTTTCGTTGCTTGTTGTCAGACTAGGAATCACTCTCGCGATCCCTATTTATAATAATTTACGAGATCGTTCATATTCCATATACATCGTCGTGATCTCGAGATGCTTATTTAACGGATATCGTTACTTTATTTTTTTTGTTTTAGCTCCAAGCCGCCTGTGTAGATAAGGAGGACAAATCATGCGGGTTATTCTCGTTTATTCTTAAAAAATTATTTTTCTAGAGAACACCTGAAATAAATATTGCATCAAAATTATGACAATTTTTTTATAGCAAAAAAAAGTATAAAAGTGTAAAATTGAAATCTTTGAGTCTTCAAAATTAGATCTTGAATTGGATCGACTTTCACGTTATAAAAAGATGTACATTTTTAGTTACTTTCAAAACGTTTCCAATTGAGATTGACGAGAAAAAAAATCTGTGATAGATGTTCGTTGATTTGAAAGCAGGTTTATATCTGAATGATTGTTATTTTTGCCTTAGATCGTCGCGTATATCATTTTTCTTACGCAGCGTGCGGTGAAATTATTGGCGCTAATACGCTCGCCGTTTCTCTAGGGTCGAGCGCCGCATCCTTTCGACTATCGCTATCGACCGCTTTTAATTGGACGAAATTATAAGGTGCGTAATGCACGGGCAGAACATAGGGGCGGCTTATGCGCGCGCGAGAGGTTGCACTTTACCTTTGGATACGATATATGATAGTACCCGATACCGCCGCCGCACTCTTACCTGAAATATCGTGCTTTACCGTTAAGCGAGGAGAGACGGTTAATTATCCCGTTTAAGACGGAGGTGAAAAGTTGCAGTCTCCGGCGTAGAGGGAGACCGAGAGACGTTGCACGATCCAACAGTCGGCGACGTCAAAAATACCATAGCGGACAGCTGACTTGACCATTCAGAGAATGTCTTGAACTTCTCTCTGATACCAGAAAGGATCTCCCCTAAAATTCGTGAATTCCAATCTAGAGATAATGCCAGTTGAATAGGCTAAAAGGAAGACGTCCATCCGTTTTTTTTTCACGTGCCTGTAAATGGCACAATACTTTATAACTGCCACAAACTCAAAGAAAGAAGAGGAATGAGAAGAAAACGAGAGAGAGAGAGAGAGAGAGCAGCTATCGCGGCATCTGAATATAGAAAAAAAATCAGCGCTGTTTGCTTCCTCCAACTTACTACATTCGTACAATTTCATTTGAATCGCATATATTATGAGGGCGCACAATGGCCCCTGTGTAGCAGCACCTACCGCATTTCAATTGAATCGCGCGAAGCCAGGCTTATCGCGCTATTCTTTATGCCTTCCCACGCGTATCTTTTACGATAATGCGCGAGAACGCATAAACGCGTGATTCTTATGATAATACGCGAAAAGCGCGTGAAACGTTTATCCTTATGTTACAAACTGGAAGTGCCTAAAAAATTATCAGTCCCCGTGTTCTAAGGTGGAATTAATAAATCGGTTAATATTATTATGCAATTTTTAACTTGTAAACTTAGAAACCAAAACATTTTGAATACATTTACATATAGTTGTGTCAGTTTCTGGATATTAATATACCTACATGGTTTGTACATTAATCAACGTTCCTTCTAAAATAACGAATAATTTCTTACAAAGTTAAAGCTTAGGCATCTTTCCGATTTGTTACATATTTTTTTTGGACCGATACGAGACCAGTGACGACAGCGGGAGATCAGTTACAGATACGGAGAAATGGCGAGATGACAAGGAGTCGACATCGAGTCGAGGATTTACCGATCATATGCAGGCGAGTATCAGTTACGTTCTTTCGTGGGTGCAACCTACCTAACGAAGGAGCCGTCACGGCTCCCATTCTTGCGTCAGATTAAAACATTCTTGCGCCCCACACGAAATAAGAAAACGCGCCTGGAACCGATGGCACGGACCGTGTCCTTCTCCTCGCCGGGACCCAGCCGACTGCCGGATTAGTATCACACTCGCGACTGCCTGATGGGAATTAGCGACGACGGCGATCGTATCGCGTTGAATCGATTCCCACGAAACGCAGTCTTCCACTCTTCATCCTTTGGTCTCGGCCCCATGATCACGAGATAAAACTTACACGCACTCAGATACGTGACAAAGTAATTAAGCTTTCGGACAAAAGTTATATACATTGAAAATCGCGTCTTATCTCTCGACACCAGGCGGATCCCCCTTGAAGTTAATGCAGCGTTATAAATCAGAATCGCGAGAATTACACTGTTCCGAAATTTAATCCGAACCTGAATATACGATAATTCTGCGGTAAAAGTTATTATATTTTTTAACCGAATTGTTTTAATGTAGATGATCGAGTAATCTTTTTGCAATGAAACATGATTTAGCTTTATTAGTTTAATCGCTCCTTATCAAGCGGAGCTAAATTATTGCACGCTTATTGAGAAATTCGCTGCTTATGCCGATTGGACATGGAAATCGGTATGTCAGCGAAATTCGTCGCGCCTCAATCGATTTCGCCAACCGCGCGTAAAGGCGTAGGTGTCATTCCGGACTTCTCGCAAGGACCGGTTTCAAAATACTAGTGCCCGGGGCCCGGTTTCCCGTTGAATCCGTGCCACGCGTGTGCCGGCAGCATTTTGCTGCGAGGGGAGTCGGCTATCGACTCTCTTTGACATCGGTCGTGTCGTGTCTATTATGCGAGAGACGTATAAACTCGACATAACTACGCGACGCCAATCAGCGTGACAATGTACATAATCTCGATATGTACAGCAGGGTGCGGCAAAATCTATCATTCGCCGTGTCGAGTTGCGATACCTCGGTCGTTCGCAAAAATCTGGCAATATCCGTGGTTCAATTAATTTTTGTTGAAAAAAAAAAACAAATATACTTTAAGATAGCAGGTGCATTTTTATCAATAAAGACATTTATAACTCATGCACTTCGTCATAAAGTCGTATTTTCTTGTAAGATCGCGGCAGGATAAACGTAAGAGAACAGTAGCTTTAAGAAAATTGAAATGACCTCATGACCACCTGTTCAGAGTGACAGCTGATGGAGCCGATCGTGCTTATCGATCTCGCGCCAAGAAGGTTTTTCACGCTTCGATCTGTATTTAATTGAAATTACGACACCTCCATGCGCATTGAGCGGCCGGTGTCTGCATGGCATTTGACGCACGGAACAAAACCGGCGACGCATAAAGCCGTCCCATGCGTGCTTGTAAGGCAGTGCGTAAATCAGTACGTAAATCGGTAGTAGAATTAAGCGACGTGGTTTGACGTGCGCGCACACATACACATGCACATACACAGATGCCTTCGTGTGTGCGGTTGTCCGCCCTTTCGCGCGACCGGGCCCACGTAGGTAATGTACACGGCCCGCGAGGTAAGGCTTAGCCGCGAGCGCAGTGCCGAGTTATTTTCATTTTTGCCGCGAGCGATCTAGGCGCAAAAAAGGAACACGCCAGACAATCGCTCGCGCCCACGCATACTCGACAAGCGCGAGCCTAGCTGGCGCGAATTGCTCGCGGACCCTGCCACGATCCGCGTCCTTTGTGTGGCTTATCAGGCGAGGAACGATAATGAACTGTTGATCATTAGTCATTTTCAAGTCAATATTCAAAGCGTTAATTCAGTTTTATAAGGCGTTAATAGCAGAAAGAGTATTAGTGAACATTAATTAGAGCATTAACATGTTATTTATTCAACGATTTTATATATCTTATATTATATTAGGTAAAATTATTAGTTAAATATTAGAGCGATAAGCATATAAAAGTCTGTAAAATTGACACCTCGAAATGCGAATTTTTACAAAATTGATATGGCATTTGGTCACAATTTGTCTACATTTATCTATAAACAATCGTTTTTTATTCATCTAGCAAAAAAATAAAAATATTTAAAAATGTTATCATTAGCACTCCTAGATACGTTTTAGGGTGCATTTCATACTTTATATTGTTACATCTATGTCATTCAAATTTTTATATTAAAAAGCATTTACATATCTTTTTACAAGTATTTTAAAAATTTTCAAACAACGCCAATCATTAGCGATTACCAGAGCGTCAACTGAAAAGTCAAGCGCACCGATGACGGATGACTACTATGACTGTCAACATGATAATGAATATAATAGCGATTGAACGAACTTGTAATTGCAGATGGAGGGATTATGGTAAAAGGTACTGTCGCGCTCGCCACGTATGTAAATAGCCAGGAACTTTCGCATACATCCACCCGTCATTTCGCTATCAAACTAGAACTTTCACGCGAGACCTTTCGAGTGAGTCAATTTGCGACACTTCCGTATCGAGTAAATGAAGAAACATGTAATCGCGAGAGCGTACACATGCTCGGCGTACCCGGGTAATTTGCGATTATGGTCGGTGGCGTGTGTTACCTGTTCGCGAAGAAGCACGACCCGTATCGAAAGAACGTCCCGATGGTACCGGGGCGTCGAGGGACAGGCCGTATCGTACCGCGGAACACGTGTTTAGCGGCATTTTATTGTCGTAACACGACTGGGTGTTGAATATGCAAATAAGCGCTCCGCATGGCCCGCTTCACTGTTTCATTTGGCAATGATCGCGTGCGATCTCCAATTTTATTTTGTCGCCATTGTGATATTTCCTTTATCATATTAGCGCGCATTTCTGCAGAGTGCCCGAAAATTCACAAACATGTACTTTAATGACGGAGAGATCAAATTAAAAAGAGCATAATGGTTATTTCCATGTTGCGGCCACTTTCGAATTCACATCTTGCATTAGTAATAAAAAGGTGAATAAAAATGGCAACTGTCGATTTATCGGACAGATATCGTTGGAAAAGGAGTATCCGTTCACGTCATGATTGTATATAATTCAACGTGATAAAAAGATCAGTTCGAAAATTGTTGCCTCTGCTTCGCTATCGAGATCACTGTCCCGTATATCTCGCGCGCGCAATTGCCGCGCGGAAAGATAACACAATAACGACATGATTGATTCGCCACTCGGGTGAACAGGCTGCGAACACGGCGCCGGAACGGTGTCATAAAAGATTGTTACCTGCACAATACCGATTTTTCTTTATGCCACGCGCGCGCATGATTATTATCCCTCTTTTTCAACGTCATCATGCGTGAACTATTATTTAGTGAAATAATCGATTAATATTACTATTATCATACCGTTTTACAAGGCGCCGTTTGCGACAGCGAAATGTCGGGTGCGCTCTGTAAAAGTTATTAAGTGCAATAGCGACGCGGTGCAGTACACGAAGCAGGTGGCGATTTCTCTTGTGAATTATATGCAATGAAAATACGCTATTTACGTTGTATTCGATATAGTTTTCGATTAACCGAGATCATAAATAATGTCAAGCGAGTCGAACGGAAGGAAAAGTGGACTACATAAGAAGGGTTGTCTTATGAATCTATTACTCGCTCGAAAAAAAAAATATAGAAATCATAGCCAAGACCGGCCTTCTATCTTTCGTAATCGGGACAAAGAGACATGTCTCTGTGTGTCTTACGCTCAGGAAAAATTATGTCTTTCTACATATGTGATATTTATTATATATTATAGATATTGCGAACGGGCAACTTTGCTTTGATTAAGATCTTGAAAATCATTAATCTTCTCGTCCAAATAATAATAAATTTAACTAAATTACGGACTTATAATCAGGTACATAGCTATCTAATGTAAAATTGAACACGATAATATATGATATTCCATGATAAGGCGCAAATATAATTTTATAAATTTCTGTCTTTGATGTCCGACATTTACGTGTACTTTTGCAAAATAATTAAATGAGAGACTAGGAGGTGAATAATTGTACTTCCACGGGCTATACTTAAAGGACAAGAATAAAAACAAACTCTAATGTTGTAGCCGTTGAAATTTTTAGCTTCGGGCACCGCTCGCTACATTGATGGCACGGCTCGTGCACGAATTAAATAAGAAAATTAGGATTAATTAATATTACAAAATTCGATAAGTACCATCGACCGGGAGAGCAGGTATCTCGAGATAGCAAGAGAAAATAATATATTAGACGCGCACACGGCTACCGGGGCCTGATTTTAGCTCCGACGCCCGAGGGGTATCGGGAATGGTATTCGGCATACGAGAGGCAGGTAGATGCGCATTATTCGACGAGGGTATCATCAGCCGGTAGACAACGTAGTGTACGAGCGACCTTCGTTATACACCAGATGCACTTGCATACTCGTCCCACGCGCACAAGGATCAGCCGCGACACGAGCAGGCGAGAAAGATGAGAGAGGCGCATAACGAAATTCCGCAGTCGCGTATTAATGTCGATATTTCTTTGTTACATTTTTTTATTCAAGTGATATTTTTATTCGTGTACTATTATAACGTCGATATTCCTCGATACGGCGGATTTATCGACAAACCTTCTTGAAAGAGAAATTTAATTCTTTTTCTTATGTAAATTATTCAAACATCAAACTCACAACAATATTTCACCACGACGGACGTCGTTCTTTTTTGAGGCACACGGGTTACGGGAGAGAACGTGCGAGATTTTCGATAAATAAATCCGGAAATGATGAGGCAGGGGCGAATAAAAATTGAGGTAAAAATTACCCCGAAAGAAATTATAGCGTCGAAGGGCTCGGGAGCTGTCAAAGAGAAAGAGGCCTACGGTTAGGTGGAGTCGGAAGAGGAAGATGCGGCGAGATACGAAAGAGGGGTCGCGGAACGGCGAATGGGGCTGAAGGGGAGAGGGGGCAGGCTTACGCTGATAAACACGTGTAGCTTTTAGCGAGGCATCCTGAAGATTGTATCTGCCATAAAATATGCCCCCAGGAGACAATATTAACTGCTTCGTGCTTCTGCAGCTATCTTTGCCTTTCGCGCGCGCTACCCCCTCGACCCTCGCGCTCCCCGTTGGGCCGCGTTGCCTCGCCAGCCGAAAAGGATCCACCCTAATGAACTGCGCACGCTTGCAGCACAACGCGCAATATTCTACCAAATGCTTCTCGTCGGCCATTCTCCCGCCGCCGCGCCGAGAGTGCCCGGCGCTGAGTTATCGCCCGTCCGAATCCTTCGCGGCAACTCGCCGGTAATTAAGCGCATTTAATTATTATTATTTCTTACACGCGGGTGGCGAACCCACGTCCGCATTACGGGCCCGCGCATGCCTTTGATCCCCCTTCGCCAAAGATGAACGTGGGTAACTTTGATTCAGGAACGTGCGTCGTAAGTATATGGGTGTCGCAGAATACCTAAACGTAAGCATATTCTTCGAATGTCACGCTAAGAAGAGAAGAAAAAAATATATCGAGAAAGATGACGATGACGGCCTTCCCTTCCGCAATGACAAGGCATCCTATAATTACAGAATTATTCAAATATTATTCGTAATATCGATGTAAAATTGGAACATTTTTGACTTGCCGGGCACAACCTTATTTTCCATGGCATGATGTTTATTTATGCTAATTAGTATGTAGATACTATCTATGCATATAAGGATACTGCAACAGGTTAAAGATGGCCGTTTACAGTTCCCTTATCGTCAACCGTTGACAGCGCATACCTTGGAGCATGAGGCGAGTGATAATCCGCAAGAGAAAAAGGAAGAGCGAAAAGGCAGCATCAAAAGAGCGCATCGCGAGATAAGAACGCTGCCACACTGGAATAAGAAGTTAACCAGACAGCGGTGTACCGATGTCTCATGCCGATTCTTAGCGGCGATTACGCGCCAAAGTGAGACCTTATCGGCTTTGCGACGTTCATTTCCTAACAAAGTTGTTACTGAAAGAAGACAGCTCGTTTGACATCGTTCTCTCGTAATAGGAAAGTAAATTAATGCAAGATACTAAACAAGATAAACTTATTCAAGCGTTCAATTTTTATATTAGTCAAAATAAGGATACGGCATTGCAAAGAAACGCTTTCTTCTATCAAATTAATCAAAAATAGAAAGAAGGAGGTAATTTGCATGAATATTTAATATGTATTTAATATTCTTTCTTCATGTAATATATTTAATAACGAAATATATTTATTATTAAATATTATATACAATAATTTCGATAAAATAAATTTCGAATAATCTTTTGAACTCAATTGACAAAAACAAATCACACGTTATGCTAAGATAAGCAACATTGCATTAATAAAAGCGTATCAACGGCTCATCTATGGAACCTCCAGTACCATACCGATGAAGTACGGTCTCGTCCCGCTTTACTAATGTCATTACAAGATGTTGCCATAAGTTCCTTTCCTGCTGTACCCGGAGAATGCCAGCCGATTATGCATTCTGATACCGGACCCGGTAGCACGGCGCCGTAGGACGCTCTGGTCCCGAAAGTATTCGTTGTTCTGCAAGAGTGGCCGGCTGAGTGAAAAATAATCGTGGCGAAATCGCCACCTCGGACAAACCAGGATCAGGACCTTAACGGCCTTTAACCGTTATGACGCGATTTTTTGCGCCTCTGGAACGGCGATTCGTGAGTTTTACTGCCAACCAGTCGTGTAACTTTCTCGCTTAAGGAGATCAATATTACTGGGACTTGTTGTGTTTCTCACATGCAGATATCAAAGGAATTATAAGAATGGAAATTAACTAGCCTGCTACTAAAATATAGAATCGTGAAACCATTTAAAATAATAGACACTCTTTCAAAGGATGTCTCTTTCTTATAACAAAACGTTAATGCGTAGGATGTGAACCTCAGTTCGACAGTTGGATGATTAAAATTGAAATTTATGTCATTGTCTTTATTTCTTTTTTCTATAATTATTGGCAATTAATGTCTAGAAGACGAAACCACAGGCCGGTAGAGCGATTTAGAAATCGCAATCTCATATTCCTGCAAACTGCACGAAACAGGCAATTTCTGGACGCGGCTAAAGAGGAATCGTTCAATAGCTATGAAGGTACGAGTTAAAGTTCTTTCTTCGCTTTTTATATCGTCGATTCATCCTCGAGTAGCAGGTGGAGGCGTATACTAAGTTCACGCGCATGCAACACATTTAAAATGGAGGAGAAGGAAAAGGAGATGGAAGAAAAGAAAGAAAAAAGAGTAGAAAAGGAAGAAAGAAAAGAGAAAGAAGTGAGGAAGAAGAATAGTGCGAAGTGGAAAAGAAATGAATAGAAAATAGAGAAAAAAGAAAAGAGGAGTTTATAAATATATGCAAACGCAAAATAATATCCTTACGATTGAGGATAATTAAAGATAATATAAATCTGTATTGATTTTTACATGTTTATATGAAAATAATCTTTAATAGCCGAGAATATCAAATCAGAGAAATGTATTTAAAAAAGTAAAAGTGTTTAATGGATAATATATGTATATTTTCTAAAACAAGTTTCTCGATGGCATGTTAAAGATCTACTACAAGATAAGAAACGAAAATACGGCGATGTTCTCAAGATAGATCGAGGTAATCTTATCTCTTTCGAATCGATGAAGTAGTCGTGATAATTCGAGGCTACTTTCATTAAAGAGATATCGTAGGTGTCATTAACAGCTTCACAGTTTAAAGATATATAACCAACACCCACCTTTATGCTACCCACTCGTTCTTCATCTACGCTACATTGTGTAACCATGAAGAAACAGTAGTATCATAAATATCTTCGGTAGTCTAAAGCGACCGAGTGGACATCTTGTGACGAGCTACACGGTGACAAGGGACATCAAATTTTCGGAACAGATCATAAACTGCAGACGCTAACAATAAGAAGTAAGCTCTAACGAGTTCTTGGACAATGACTTTTCTCATCTTCGTGACCTAAAAGGTCGTAAATCCTGACGAGGATATTTTTCAAGAAAATATAGATACCACTTACACACTTTCTCAGTTATAAGGCAAACCTGTTTTTCTACTCAAATGTTATTCTACAGTACAACAATAACGTTTCGTCAGTGCAATAACATAATAAAAGTATCAGAAATTATTCGAAATCAGTGCAGCAAAATAGGCATATATGTATACATAAAATAAAGAAAATTTAACTTTGTGTTATTAATAAAATTATATATCGACACATTTTTTGGTTTTTATTTATTTAATTCTAAATCACAATGTGACTACATGGTCGTTATCTCGTTCCTTTTGATTGTTATCTACAAAACAATACGTGATTTCACGGATCTGTCACTCCCTACATTACCATCTTATCTGCTAAGATATAATTAATACAGTATTATGAGTCTCTCTTATGTCACCGACAAAACGAATACGGATATACTCCATTGCTCTTTAATGACTGAGCCTTATCTGCAGCTAAAATTAATAGGTCTGCACGACATCATCTTCTCGCTATCAATGCTGCGATCGACTGTTAGTATAACCGATCAATTTTCTTTATAAATATACATATTAACATAACATAATAATTTCATAATGATATAAAATAATATAATATAAAATATTATATAACATTTTGTATATAAACACTCACAAATGGAGCAATAATTTTTTTTACAAAAATATTGTGATCTTGTATATTTTATGATCAATTATATTGTATTTTTACTGTACTTTAATTAATTTTTTTTATTTGCTTTTAAGCAAGTGGGGATTCTATATAAATGTAAGTATTATTTTTTATTTTTTATTTATTTTAACATCTCATTATTTATTATTAAATCTAATATTTTTTTAAAAAGGACATACAAAAATACGGTTTTCCTTATTCAACAATTGATATTTCAGATTATAATAATTATGTCAAGTCAAAGAAAAGATACTTTTATGAGATCCGGACGCTATTTTACGTTTGCTCGGATTCAATCCATGTTCTTATCCGTCGCTTTATTGACTTTAGATGTGTACGATCTATATAGGCACGGCAAAGGAGGCGAGGCAGCTGCCTTGGAAGATGCGTAGTGACTCTTGTAGGTACAGCAACTCTCATTCGAATCCGGGGAAACGAGAAGTCCTAAGAAATCTCAGTTGTACATCATCGACGGGACGCGTAGCTAACATGCAGTAAAACGCAAACAAACGAAAGCGTATATGTGTGATTGCGGAAGTATTGAAGAAATAACATGTCGTAACATTAAAGCTCACTTAAAGATTTTCTTGAGAATGTAATCTTTAATATAATCCTCATTAGCAATCTTCGGGGAAATTTCCACAGCGATGCATAACAAAGAGTGGAAAGTGTTACTTTATTTGTTGTATTTAAAGGCAATTACAAGAATAGAATTTTTATTTGTGTTAGGTAGAGAAGTTTAAAAAGATGTGTTGTATATAGATTCAATACATAAAATATGCGACTAAATATAAATATAAATATAAGAAGTTAAAAGTAAATTTGAAGAGACAATCTCTATATAATAAAGTATATCTGCAATATTCTTTTTACTTTATACCACAATTTATTCTTTTTATTCATTTTTTGCAGAAACGAATACATAAGAGACTACTTTAATTCGTTGTAATTTTACGAGTTATAAGAATCTCGTTCACGCAAACTGTCACGCTCACGTTGATTTACAGGATCTTGGCAGGTGTGCCGCGTGAAAATCATGATGATTGGATCCAATTATCCAAGTGGACCAATTACGATCGTGAGGTGCCCTATGCCAAAACATTTTATTCAGCTATATAAACGTTTCTGACGCATAATCTTCGTACAACCATCGATCTACAATTAAAAAGCGAATCGATTCTAATTTCCAATTATATTAATGAATATGTTCGGCCATCATTTACACAGACGTAAAGATATGTTTCTACCATGTACCTGTCACGGTTTTATTACCGTGATTTTTATCGCTTATTGTATAAAAAAACGTATTGTAAAAAAAATTTCAATTCCATGTGTCGCCGATCGTAAGTCATTGACTTTGGCAGCTTTCGCATGTATCGGCTTACGAGATATACTTAGAAAAGAGCTCGCATGAGAACCACGATGATTGGACCCAATTACAGGTGGTGCGGGCGGGCTCAGGACGTTCTTGTGTGTCCCTGTCGAGCCGCGTTCATCCTCTCTTCTCTTTTCGCTCTCCGTCCACCCTCCCCCACGTTTCTTCTTTCCGTCCACGGGAGTCGGCACAAGATCCGCCTATGTTGTGTACAAGCCTGCGTGTTTCTTGGCAGGTGTATACACACATTTTCCTACCTCCTTCCCCTCCGCGCCGCTCCGTAACACAGCCGCCACTCTCGTTCGCGTCTCTCTCCACCGCCCGCACCCAAAGGAAATTAAACCCCACTTAACTCGCTGATTATCGTTGTCACGTACGACCGTCGTGTTACGCGGCGAACGCTCGTGGAACGACCCGCGTGCTCGCTCTCTCCTTCTTTCTCTCTCTTTCTCTCTTTCTCTTTGAAACGACGCAAAAACCCCGCCCGAGAGAAGGGATGTGAAAAAACGAGAGAGAAACACGTTGGTGGGGAAGGCAGGTTCGCCAAGTGGAGAACGAGCGGTGAGGACGACCGAAGGCTCGCTCCCCGTGTGTGCAATTGAATTTCAATTTCGCGCTCGACATCGACGCGATGCCGCACAGTAATCTCGAAATCAATGCGTTTCGTACGGCGCTCTGCGCTTCCAGTGAATATTGATACTATCTCAGAATCTGCGACAGTTATCCCGCATAATAATCGCGCAATTAAAGAGACATTTTACAGTTGTCGAAAAGAAATTATTAAAATATAAGAGATGCGTGATTTCTTGATAAATTCAAGTTTCTACAGTAGCAAACTATCATTTGATGAACCGATACCGAGGTAGTTTCACTATCGTATCAGAGTTCGTTTAAATGAGAAAAGGCTGAAGATTATTACTTGAAGATTATATTACATCTATAAGTACACGTCTGTCGAGTTAGTTACAGAAGAGATCATCAATTCACATCATTATAAGTTGCTGCCGATTAATGTTGCAGTGGTTATTTCACAGTAGAGAATTATATAAAATATTGTGCAAATATTACGTTACGTTACATACAAATCCGCTTGCTGAAACATGTAGGATTAAATCATGAACGCGTATGCGAAATTATCCAGGTAGCCCGCAAATTAGATATTAGATTGTATTCGGTGAGACATTTGAGGCCGTGGCGTGTAAATTATATGATTATATCATTTCGTATGGACGTTTTCTTGTTCCGGTAACGTGCCCGTTGCCCGAATGTGTTCTATGTGTAGACAACGTCTGGCGGTAAATGCGCCAATTACCGCCGGATAAGTCGACACACGCTAGAATTGAAATTCAACTTTGTAGAAAGGAAGACAGATTGCGGGGTTTCAGCCGCGAGGTCACGTCTCTCGGCCTGCGCTCGACTTCGACTCGGCTGGTTTGAAGGCCGTTCCATCGCCGTTTGACCGCGGCTAACGAGATGTGACAGGATAATTTTATGGCAAGAAAAATGTAATTTAAAAACGGTAAAAGTACGTGAACATCCGTATTTTCGTCGTGTATCTCTCTTTTTCAGCAAACCGAAACAGCGAGAAAATCCACACGAACCTTAAATTCTATTCTAAAATATTCTGCAGACAAATAAGTTCGGAAATTACAATTCCTTATTTTAATAAGCCTGATAGTAAGATGCTAGCGTACGGCGAGCAAAGAGATAGACGGAAAGAGAAACGAGTGTATCAAAGTAGATTTCATAATGAATTCCACCCTCAATGGGTAATCACGGGTCTCGCTCAATTATCCGTCTCTCCCGCGCGATAGCGGCAAAGGCGGAGGAAGAGAGGAAGGAAAAATAGAACGATCAAAGAATAGCACTGGTTCGGGACTCCGGTGAAGTAGCACTTAGGGTTCTCTATACGTGCCTCGGATGATACCCTACAAGGAGGAACGGCGGCAGTCGACGCTGCCGGCGTGGTAATGTTTTAGTGCACGGAGGCGAAGGTGTGCTCTGGTAGTTAGGTTCGCCTTCACCAACCATCGTGTTATCCCGCTGTATATATTCCGTCGTCGAAGCTGGATCCTGTGCCGCCGCTGTTGCTGCTGTTGTTGTTGTCGGTGCTGCTGCTGCTGCTGCTGCTGATGCCGGCGCAGTGCATCGAGGGGGGCAACGTGCACGCTATCATTAGGAGAAGCAAGAACGAGAAGAAGAAGGTGGAAGGATAGATGAGATGGACGTATCCCTTCCCCGCCTCTCGCTCTTCCTTCATCTCTCTTTTTCCTGTCTCTGTCGCTCCCTCGTACGCTTCGAATCTCGATTCTGCACTCCTCTCTCGAGCCCCCTTCGAGTTTTATGCTGCGCCAGAGAGAGCGAGAGGGAACGTCGGTAGCCGAGTCGCGCCTTAGGCTACGGCCCTCTTATATGTAGAGCAATTCTCTCCTCCCCCGCCTGTGCTCTCCCCTTCATCTCGTCCTTCGCGAGTCGTTCTTATTTCTTCGACCTGGTCCTTCCCCGAGGCTCCGGTGCTCCTCTTCTTCGTCGGCGTTTACGCGAGCTCGCTCGTAACGGAACCCCCTTCGGAATAGTAAAGTGCTTCGCTACAGGATTGTCGAATTTTGGAACAGCGATATTACTTGAAGAATTACTGATATTATTTCCCAGTCAGTTGTACTCTACATTATTTATTTTTTATCATTTATACCCATCTTCTTTTACGTGTCGTAACAAGTATCAGACATACAATTAACTTTTTTCTAACAAACAAGGAAAAGAGCGCCTAGAACCTGCCTTTACAAGTATCTATAATAATTACTATTGGAGATACAAGACTTTACATGTTGTTAACAAGGCATCAAGGATTTCTCGTTCATCTCTCGTCATCGTTCCTTCAATATACAAGTCCTATAAAATTTTTTTAGCTGGCATCCAGCTAGGTCCAGATGTGTAGACCTAATGTACCGTCCATCCGGTCGGGCGTGCCGCTGCGGCGCACTGCGAGAACAGTAAAACCGAGATAATACCGACGACGGCACGAAGAAGCAGATATCCCGTTTTAAAACATCGTTTGCATATTGTGCGCCTCGAGGCTGCGCGTTTTTGGCCGCGCCGGTAACGGTGGCCTGCCACTTTCCACTTGGCTATTTCTTTCTCCTCGCTCGTCCCTCTCGGTGGCTCCCGCCTTCCTCCTTCCCGCTTCCCCACCCTCCCCCAGACGTGTGTACGTATGCACCACGAAGAGAGGATTATTCCTCATCACCGATTCCCCTACAGCGAGCGATCTGCAGGAATCACGAGGAGCTCGGTTGAAAGACTCGCTCGATCATTCTCGATCACGCATACCGGATCGCCGCCGCTCATTCTGCCTCTCCTCATCACCCGACGGCGATCCTCGGTCATTCACGCGATTTCCATTCATCCGGCGTGAGGTCTACTCGTGCGCCAAGAAATCTCGAGAAACTGGATACTACGTAGTTCTGATCGTGAATACACAAGTTGTTATCTTGTAGTTTTGCAGCACTATTTTGGAAGCGTAAGAATTACGAACTCGATCTTTCTTTTGAAAAATTAGAGTTTATACTTAAAAAACGAACTAATTATAAACATGATGTTATATCCTATTGAATCCTATTGAATATCCTATTGAATATATCTCACTATACAGATTAATAACAATCTATATTTAAAACATATTTTAATTGCATATTTTAAAAAAAAGATTATTAAAATTAATTTAAATATATTTTACATATCTTTTTTGAGTTATGCGTTTTTACATTTATAAGTTGTCATATTTTCACAGGCTGAAACATTAAACTATCCCTGAATTTGTAAGAGTATACATCTTGTAATGCATTGCCAAATGTTATCTCCGGAACGTTTGTCTTATTCTTTTAGTTCTTGGTTGATGGAGGTTTAAACGTTGAAACGCGAGCGGAAGACCGGCGCAAGAAAAATCGGCCATCTCTTAACGACCGTCAACCCCTCTCGATGTCGAGAATGTATGAGCGGGCGTGGCGCGAAGCAATTTGGGGAAAACATAATTTAGCGGGCGTGGCAAGCACCGCGCGCAAGGTGCAACGAAAATGAGATTTTTTATCGTACGTCATCGCGCTGCATGCGAATATCCACCCCCTCCTTACATGTCGATCTTTTCGCGCTGGTTCCTCATGCATAGTTTTTTAATCACGAGGCACATCTTGAATCAGATATAATTATCAAAACTGGTGATAATTTTATAACACAATTTGTTGATGGATGTACATTTTTTAATTGTCGTAGAATGATTTGATGACAATAATCCGAAACACTGGAATACATATAATTGAAATGTTCAAAGAAAAATGATGAAAAGATTAATTTTTTTGAATTAGTTATTTTTAATCTTATACTGAATTTTATATTAATAATATATATGTATGTAAGTATTTTATAATAAAATGTCCTTGCAAAGTTTAAAGTTTTTAATTTTTCAAGAAAAGAAATTCTGTGATATCTTAATAAAATTTTAATAAAATTTATATTTTCATAAAACTCTATTTCTTTTAAATTTATAAATGGATTTCCAATTATTCCTATTATACGTATAATTTCCTACATCTAACTTTTTTTTCAAATTGTAATTTGATAACTTACAATGAAATGCGAAAAAATCTTCGCTATTTCTCGTAAGATTCTATATTCTCTCTATTAGAGCTGCTATACGAAATAATTGCAGTTCTCTAAAGCGAACTTTGGCTCTTCCATGTCTTTATCATCCGATCTCTTCGTATACGTCCGAATGTTAAGCGTAAAACGAGCAAGTGACCGCGCGACTCCTCGTCGCAGTTGGATCGGCGAGGCGCGAAAGAGGGTGAAAGAAGCACCGAAAGGAGAGAGGCCGAGCGGATTCGCGCTCAGCAGAGATATATCAATCCGAGTCCGTATGAATCTCGCTGACAGGCTTAAGGCTCGCGGCACGAACGAGTCTCGGACAGGTGCGATTTCCGTGACAGAGGCGCGATGCGTGCGTATGTGCATATAATGTGCGTGCGCAGTATTCGAGGCCCAGGCGCGTGTGTGCCGGTTGAATTAGGTGGAAAGGCAAACAAGACGTACGCTTCCTTTAGCGCGCTCAAACGACGGCTCGAGCAACGGCCATTAATAAGTCGAGCTGTGAATCGAGACTTTTTTTTCTCTCTTCAGGCGAACATCTTTGCGTTCGTTTCGCGAACGTTGCCGACATAATTCTATTCTTCGTTCGAAGGAATAGTTCCTAAGGTCGCGAGTGTGAATTAAATCTCTATCCTCGTTTTTATTAGGAAGAATGTTAAAAGTACTATTACACAAATATATTTTGTAAAAATTTTAATGTACTTGAAAAGTAATATAATTAAAAAATCTTTTTGAAATCTTTATGAAATAAGTTTATTGCTATTTATATTAGTATATTGATATAATTTGTGATAATTTTCATGTACTTTCTATAATAGTACATCATGTAAATTTTACATCGTACAATAGTACATCGTGTCAATTTTATGTATATATCTCTATGACCTCAGAAATTATTTTGCTCATCTTCCTAAATAGCAACTGATCTTAAATTTGATCTCTCTACTTGTTGAAGAGTTGGTAATGAGTTATCTAAATCATAACAGTTATACTGTTGCACAAATATAAAAGATTGTTGCAATTTGCACAACGTGCTTTTCTTTGCCTCATCAAGAGTTTATCACTAAAGAAAAGGCGCTAAAGAAATCCATGAAATTTCACGTGTTACAAGTCGCGATTGGGACGTATAAATAAACGCGAAAAAACGAGAAAGGCAACAATCTTTCTCGCCTCGCTTTTGCTCGCTTTCTGCTCAATGCAGAACACATGGGCATTTAAGTTTAAAAGTGTTTATGAGATAATAATCGTGTAAGAAATAATAGTAACTTCTTTAAATCAACGGGACAGTGCCAAAGAGTTTCATATAGTATGTATAGTACGAGCTTGTTGCAGACTTTGAAATATCCTAATTATAGACAGTGCGACATGCGAAATACGTTGTCAATCGATGCTGGACGTGTTGATTTGTACGCGATAATATGCTATATTAATTGCATAGGAAAGTATACGTGATATACAAGATAATTATACTTCTAATCATAAATTTTCGAGAAACCGATATCGCTCTCCATTAAATCAATCGCTAACTTTCCTCTCAAATACTCTTATCAAACATATATCGCTCTGTCTGCCTCATTAACAAAATAAATCATACAAATCTGTTGTATATAATTATCTAGACTTAATCCCTTATTATCTCGGATTAAGGCACTCTGGCGCTAACGAATACTATTGGTGCACACAGTTGTAACGTAGAATTTACCTCGTTCCTAAGAAATGAACTTTTATTTACGAACATACGATTAATTGGATGCAGCGCAAATACTTTACGATACTATTCACGTTGATGCCCCGGCGTATCCTTCCGCTTGATGAAAAATAAAACTTGGCATCGTTTGACGCGCGCTATCGACCGCGACATTTATCGGTAGAGACACGCGACGCATGCACACATAAGCGCTTATAATGCGCAATGTGTAGATCGTTTTTACACCGTACGGGCTTTTATACGTTCGTGCAACACAAGGCGGTCGGCTTCGACGACGTTGACGCTAATTAATGCCGAGTCGCTCATTTGCATGCATGGAAACGATTTTTGCCGCACGCGTACACTTATATTGCGCCGATATTAATTGCGGGCGCTACGAGTGTATTAATCGGCCGAGAGAAAGAGGAAGACACGCGGATTGAGGGGATCTTCACGATTCGCGACGAACCATAACGCATCGCCAACTAACATCGTAAAATCCGTCGCATCAATCGGTCGTCGTTCAATAGGCCGATTTCCTTGATCGTTGATCGTGACATGTGGAGCGTGAACGTGATCGCGTTAGAATCTATCGAGCGATCTACCTACTTTCGAGATCCGAGACACGAGATCGTGGTATCGATGATTTAGATTTCAGAACTTCCTCGCGATCGCCATCATCGTCGAGCAATCGTCCGATCGATAGATGGCCGGCCAAGCTAGCGAAAGCGATTTAATTGGTAGAAATTAATCGGCGATGCACAGGAATCTTAAAACGTGCAATATCACCGCGACATTATATCGATGCGCGATTTATCACTGTCATCATAACGCGTTTAATTAATCTTCGTTAAAAGACGTCAGATGTCTTGGTTCGCGCAACGACTTACAAGCAGTTAAGCGTCTAATAGCCAGAGAATTGAATATCGTCCTTATAGCAGTGACCATACGCTTGTACGCAAAGAATCGATTAATTATATTCAATGTTTTATTTATATTCCTTTTTCTCCCGGGTAAAGCAATTAATAATTTTCTATAGCGATATAGAGCGTAATAAAAATTTGAATATCAATATTAAAGTTACAACACTACAGTGGCGCAGTCACGATTAAATATTTATCATACGTTTACGAAACATAATGACACGCTTGTTACGTTTGCTGGCGGCATCAACGCGGACTGTCCGCTAGCACAAAGATGGAAACAGACGAGAGACGTTCAGTGGACGATGATGTATGACTACGCTGAAGCAAGGTCGAGGTTCCAACAATATTTGGAACGCACAAGCGGGGGTGTTCCTATTTCCGTCGCGACGTGTCACCGTCTAATAATACTTACTTTGATGTACTACGCATCGTTCAGCATTTAATAAATCCACATGTAGCTCCCCTTTCAAAGCGACTTGGTCGGAAACCGAGACGACTCGTTGCTCCGCCGCGTGGTTTTGTTGACGCTTCGTCCAAAGCAAGCTTCAAAAGTTTTAAGACATCATGATTGAAGAGATTTTACGATGAAATGTCAGATCAATAGAACGTGTTTAAATAATCATCGATTAAACAGATCCCTTCAAATTAAATTTATGAAAGAAATTACTTTAACGAGATATTAAAGTAGGTAATTGCATTTTTTCCCAGATTATTTTCAATTTTTTTACAGCTTATATTCTGTTATAATTATTATTATTCAATTATATGTAATTTGCAGATAACATTTTTATATATAAGAAATAAAAAATTTAAATAGTAATTTTGTTTCATAATATTTAGAAAATCCATTTTACGCAAAAATGTTACAGTTTAATTGATATACGTCAAAGCACAATTTTGATGCTTTTTTTTTATTATGATTCTTCTTTTATATTATGATTCTTCTTTTATATTATGATTCTTCTTAATATTACCTGTAAAAGCATATTTTTAAATAGAGCAGTTTGCATAGTAATAACCTCTTTTGCTAAAGTGCCAAATATCCACCGAGTTCATATTCAGCTCCGGTTGACGCGGTGTTATGAGATCACGCACACTATCGCGACATGAAAAATCATGTAACTACGGAGGCGGCGCAGCGTCAAAGGACCGGCATGTCCGAATAATTTGATCGCCGGAGCCTTAATTGCCTTAAAGCCTTGGCATGCGGGCGTGATTTTGTAATCGTAAAGGCGATACAACGATGACGGATGACTGCAAGCGATAAGCAGGTATCCTTCCTCGAAGAGAAAAAAAAAGCTGTCTTCTGATACGAGCTTCGCTGATACGTTCGGAGACGCTTGTTATATTCATGAGACGAACGAAGACACGACGATATGAATAATCGCACTTTTTACCGTGAATGCCGATGTCAGCAAACTTGCAAACCACTGGGCTAATTTATCGAGATAGTCTCATTATGAAATAAAATTTAATAAATTTTTTAAGATTTTTCTATACTGCATTTGTCATGAAAGAAATAGCTGTATCTCCTCTGAAATATGTGTACGCGATTGAATAAGATGAAAAAAGTGTACAATTATGTCTAATTCTGTTTAACATTTTTACTAAGAAATAACAGAAATATTAACAAAAATTTGCTTTCCTTCTAAAATCAAATTATTATGATGAAATTATGATACATGATAAATTATAATATGCAAGGAAATCTTGTAAGGATGGCAAATGGAATAACGACTGTGACTTTCGTCCGGTTTCTCGTGGCAAAATCTCAATTTATTATTTTACGTTTGTCTATTAACTTCCTCTCGGCTCTTCCTGTTCGCGATACCACGAGCCACGCTCGCAGCCGACCAGTCTTCCTACATCGGTCTTGGTCTCGCACCCGATGAGATACGTCACAGGAAAGAGCAAGAGAGAAGGAAAGAGAGGCAGACAGAGAGAAAGAGATTTTTTCCCGAAGAGGCAATTTACGGTAAAATTGCTCGGCGAGGCGTGAAGAATTTTGAGAGGCGTGCAACAAGTGGTTGGGTGCAACAAGTTATTGCAGGCGACGTCTGGCTCTTTCCAAGCCTCGTCGTACCTTCACTCTCTGTTCGTACGACTCTTTCCATGCTTTTGTACGCGACGCATACATCCGAGATGCGTGCGTCCTCCGATTCAGCACGTTCCACACCATTTCGCGACAATCTCATCGAAATCCGATAAGGATGCCTGACCTTTCGGGATGAAGGGAGAAAATCTATTCTTACAGAAAATCTGCACATCATGGACAATATCCAATGGATAAAGATTCAGTCTCTAACATAAGAGACTTGAACGCTACAAATACTATTCATCACTTTTAAACTTGATATTATGCGATTTAACTCAATGAAGATATAAAATATACAAGTTCAGAAAAACATTTATATATAAACTCGACATTCTATTCTGATAAGAGAGAATGCATATAGGTTTTTATTTTCAAAAATGCATTTCCGAAGGCCTAATAACAAGATTAATATATTCAATAATGCAAATTGATTACTTCTTGACATTAGTTCATTTAAATTCATGGAAGTTTATGTTCGTGAGATATTATTTCCTCAGTGATACTACAAGATATTAAAGCGACACGTTAATATTTCGATAATGATGTTCAAACTCGACATTAGTAAACTGATAATAAACGCCTCATTTAATTTGCTTAATGCTTTTTTAACGCTTACTATGTTACATCACTCGCAAAATCGCGGGGATGTCCAGCGACAATCGGTTAACCGCGCGTTCGCGCTAATAATCTCCGCAGGCGATTGGATGATCGCCCTGGACAGGATCCAACGCGACACGCTTGCAGACTCGACCGCGGAGCCGCTTCCGCGGCTCGCTTGAAATAGTAGCGAAGAATCGTCAGCCGTGTACGTGGCCGTGGTGCGTGTGTCTAATGCGACCGAGACGACGACGACGACGACGACTACTACCGCGAGAGGTGGAAGGGGGTGAACGTAACCGGCCGCAGGGCTACTCTCTCCGCGGAATGAGCGATGATTGTAACATTTCGCATGGACCGCGCTGTCGCCGCGAAACGACATATATGTCATCGACGACGAGGGGGACACGTCGCGGTGTGCGCGTCGGTCACGCTGTTCCGCGATTGGCAAGACGGACGACGGGGCGGATAGACAAATGGAGAACGCCACTGTTGGCCGCCGTTCGCGTGGGTGGTAAGTCCGTCGCGTCGCGTCGCGCCGCGTCGTATCGTCCGTCTGAGCGATCGTCTCGTCGCGTGACACGCGCAGAAATATTGTCCCTCTCGCGCACGCTTACGTAAGTCGCAATCGAGCTGCATAAAGTGCATCGGGACTTTTTCCACGCGCCTTTTGCTCGATGAATATAAATGTCTCTCTCACTGCAATGCGATCGACAGATTATTCTTTATTTTGCTTTTATATTATTTTTTGTAGTATCTTTTTACATATTATTTCTTTTCTCTTCAAAGAAAAATCGATATCCATCGCTCGACAATGCGCACCAAAGATCGACTTGGGCCAGTCAAGGGAAGAGAAGCGGTGACACTTCCCTTCCCTTGACTGGCCCAAGTCGATCTTTGG
>VBVR01000591.1:0-45962 GCA_011638315.1 Tetramorium parvispinum | reverse complement strand
AGGTCCTATATTATAAATGTAGAGTTGTAGGCAGGCATCTCGCGATGCCTTTATTTATGGCATGGTTTACTTCAAGAAAGTTAAAAGTTAATAGTTACCGATAAAATGTAACTAAATTAAGTTAAAAGTTAAAAGTCTAAAATGTAACTAAGTTAAGTTAAAAATATTTAACTTTTTAACTTTTTAACTTAACTTTTATCTTTTTAACTAGACACTATCCAACCTTGCATATTGATATCAAAATAACACTAAAGCAGTGATAAAATGACATACAAATGACATTTTTGAGTCATTTGGATATTTTTGTGATTCCTTGTTCTATCTGGGAATTGTACGATAAAATTTTAAGATTACAAGATGAAAAAAACTGATGTCGAAGGCGCACAAAGGATCATAAAATTAACCTAGTTAACTGTGTTAATTTTGCGAGTTTAAGATTATATTATATCTACTATGGATTGTTTCAATATTTTTTTCACATAGATAATGTAGTTGTAACCTAGTAATCACAAAGTAACATTGTAGTTATATTGTCGAGTGGGAAATTATAACATTGACGTTACATTATTGTTACTTTGTGTTTACTGGGAAATTATTATAAACTGAATGATAAATTAATTTCTTTATCAAAATAAAAAGTTGTTTTACATTAGATGAGTTTCACAGCTATAATTTACTTGTTAATTATAGAGGTAATTATACGTTTCATTTATCGCTCGCGACGTTTGTAGAATCATTTCATCCTTGTTTAATATTTATAAAACAACAAGGATGAAATAGTTCTTTGAATATGGTGAGCGATAAATGGAACGCAAAGTGATATAAAAGATAGACGAGGTGGGAGCAGGTAAAACAGCGTACATTCGCCGTCGGTGAGTTTTCGTCAGTCACTCTCGATCCGGATTCGCGAGATTTGCAGGAGACTAACGGGAAGGCGAAACGCGGAGGTAACTTCTAGGTGAATGGCCAAATGTTTTGGCGGTCGGTAACGATGGTTAACCGTGGAACTTGTAGATTCGTTCAGTCGGTAAGAGTACTGAATGTCGGTAATATCCGCGTCTGATAATACGCACATATTTTATCCCGAAGAATCGTACTGATATAATGCATCAAGAAGCTTTTCAGCTTCTATTACTTTGATCCTGTTTAGAGTGAAGATGAGAAATATGCGCTCAAAGTTGAATGAATCTTTTTCAGAAATATTTACAGATACATATTTAGTTTAGAAAATATCAGATTTCTGGCGAGAAAGTATCTTTGGCATCTCTCTCTCTTTCTCTCATCTCTGTAAGAATTCCAGAGGTGTGCTAAAAAATCCGGACTAGGATCGAAGACACTTAAGCCATTCAAGAGAGAGAAAAAGAAGAAGAAAAAGCCGGTGTACTTTCTCGCCGTTTCGAGCACACGGCGATGCACGCGAGCGAGTTTCATCTCCGCAAATATCGCGTGGAGAAAGAAAAAAAAAAAAGTTGAAACAGAGATATGCATGCGCGATTCGGAGAGATTGATTCGTAAGATACTTATAGGTCATCAGATTTAGCGGGAAGCGTTTCCTCGGTGGATTTAATGAAAGACCTCGCGGCGTGTAAGACGCATAACTGTACGATCGCGGCGCGTCGTAATACCGCGTAAGCGCGATAAGATAAAACGAAGCAATCGCACTCCGTTGTTATTTAATATCGTGACGCGTGCGAAATCTGGACGTTTTAGGATGGTTCGGTGCATCTCGAGCCTCCCGAAGAAATGTCAATTGCGGACGTTTCGAGAAAGTCAAGGCCGGTACCACTTTTGAAATGATGTTTACGAGGTGCGACCAGGCATCGCGATACTTGCTTCGAGCTCAGATATCGCGACATCGATTGTCATCGGTGCCATTTTCCAAAAATTTTCCTGTATTATATACTTTAGATATGTTCTTATTTAAGATGGGCATTCTTATTTAAAATGGATACTTTACAATTCTTGAAATTACCGTACCAAAATGAGAATAAGATATTATCGCGCTAATCAGCAAATCGATAAAGTAGCGATACTCTGAAATAAGAACGAGTTACGAGCTGTTTTGTAACTCGGAAGCGGAGGAAAGAAAATCATTTTGTATCTTTATAGCTTCGCGAGTCATCGGTACCCTTCGAATGACACCGTTGCTGAAATACAAGCGTGTTCTCGAGGCCGACTCTGCCCGTCGAGGGAGAAATCGTCGCTCGCGACGTCGCGTCGCCGGTCGACGAACGCGGCGAAAGATCGACCTTATTCTTCGGTGCGCTCACCTGAAGCTCCGCTTGCGAAACGTCGATCTCGCCGCGGTAGACGAACTCGATGATGAACTTGAGGTCATTGAAGCAGACGTCCTGCGGCATGATGATCGTCGGGTGTTTGCAGGGGTTCGACAGCAGGAGCTTCTGGAAGTAAGAGCTGCAGGCTGACAGCACCACCTGAAACAAAAAGAACAGGAGCGTTCTAAGGCGTGTAGACAACGTCGACGCTCCCGATTAAATCTCGACACGCGAACCTACCGCGGTGCGATGCAAAAGATGCGCATTGCGATTATTTCCATTTTGCTTCGCGAAAACGTGCTGAAACTACCGAGCGCTCCACCGCAAATGGGATTTCCCCGGTGTTCGCGAAGCTAAGTATCGACATTTCAATTAGCTATCGAGATATCAAGAATCAGAAAGCGTTCACTGCCCGGGAGCTGCTACGCACGGGTATAAATATTTTAGCAGTACTGTCAAAATGTCGCAAGTAATTGCAGATCGATCGCCGGATCGAGATACGGCCGCGATTGTCCGCTACACGTCCCGTTTCGCGCGATGACTTTGAAGAATCGAGGCCGAGCTGTAGGTATGACTCTAACATAGGCATCAGTTCGGCGCCGGATATAGATATTTTTTATTGATATTTTTAATGCTGAACATTGTATTCAATTTATATTTGATATGAATTTTTTTCTTTTTCTAAAACTTAATACAAACATCCTGTTCAATTCCTATCGAATAATACGTCATAAGCGCTGTACGTTCTTGGATCGAGATCTGACGTTCTCTTTCTCTTTCTTTCCCTCTGTCTCCGTGCACGTCGCGCACCTACCAGCCTACCTTGTGCGCCTTTAATGAGGCCTCGTTGCACGCCAGGGTGACGTCGACGAACGCCTCGGTCTGCAGGAGCTGGTGGAACACCGACGTCATATTCGACTGGTAGTTGTTCCAGCGCAGGCAGTAGTGCTGCCCGGCCATGCCGCCGCTGCAACAGAGAAACGGAAAGATCGATTGAGTGGCCCTTTTCTTTCTTCATCCGAGTGGAGCTTTCCCTTCGCGTCGACGGATTCATCGAAAAGTCATCGGCGACGACGACCCTAAGAGACGACGAGAGAGCTCCCTCTCCTCCCTCCCCCGTCTTTTTCCTAAGCCGCGACAGTCATCCCCGTTGTACCGTTTCCTCTGCCACGAGAGATCGATCCGCGGAGAGCGGGACAGTACCTGTAGTGCACGCCCCAATAACGATCTGTCTCCATGAAATATTGGGTTTCTTTTTCCGCCACGGCCGCCGGGAGAAGATATCTCCAAGAGGTTTTATGTACCGGACGGGGGACGGTATATCCACGCGAGCGCGAAAGAAAGATAACGAGGGAAAGAGAAAGAGAGACAAGATAGGATAGGAAGACAGATATAGGGGGTTTTCTATATGCCGCGGGGGCGGCGAAGCGCGGGTGGCGGAAACGAGAAGGAGACGAGAGAGGAATAAGACGTGCGGAGAGGGAAAAAAAGAGATCGCACGGGATGAGAAAGGGGAAAGAAGATCGGCGTGGGGCGAAGCGCCGGGGATAACGGAAGCGACGAAGGGAAAAGATAGGGGAAGGAAGGAGCGAAGGAAGAGAAAAAGGGTCCGCGGGTCGCAGCGGGGAGGCGCGGCGGCGTTATTTCCGGAAGTAGCGGCGCGGTGTGGCGCGATGTGGCGCGGTGCGGCGCGGCGCGAGCGCGGGCAAACACAAGAAACCAGGAATGCACTTTCGCGTACCACGGCGAACCGGAGGAGGTGACCGACGATAACTTGGCCGACCGATCGAACCTGGTCGTCGCGATCGGACGGAGCGCGAGCGAAGACGCGAGAGAGGAGTGCGAATCGCCAGGCGGATCGGCACGCGCCGCGACGACGTTCGGGCGTTGGTCTGCCCACGTCGCGACATTCACCTGTTCCGTGGACCGTGCTTTATCTGCCTCTATCTATGACTCTTTATACCGGGCCATTCCGCCCGTTATCTGTCCGTAGGAACACGGTCTTTTATCAGTTGCTTAGACGTGCGCCGATAACGGGGAAACTTTAAGCTCGCGCCTTCTGCCGCCTTCTCTCTCTCTCTCTCTCCCCTCATTCGCCTGCCTCCTCCTTCTCCTACCGCTTGCGCTCGTTTCGACGTTCGTCGCTGCCTTTCATCCGCTCGCTCGCCCGCTCAAAGAACGCCTAGAAAATCTTCACGACACCTTCTATTATCCTCGCACCTGATTCGATACGGACTGTCCCTCCTGATGCTGCTATTTATGAAACTTATGTAGAAATCGCGCAACTCTATGCTATGCTTTTCGAAAATGATTACCTGACACTAAACGTGATCTTCAAGTACGCGCGCGCTTGAGAGACTTCTAATTGCCGACTTTCAATTCCATAAAATTTTAGCTTATCACTTATCTGATAATCCTCGTCTCTCAGTTTTCTCAGCTCGCAACTCACTCGCAAAAGCCATGTTGCCAATGTAAATGCTGACTTTTCAATTTTTCTTCATTTCATATTTTATTGTGCAAATAGAGCGTAAATAAATATATTTCTTCCTCTCGATCTGACTCTCCGTCTTCCAAACTCCGTTCCTTCCCTACTCTCCCTTCGTCATCCCTTTTACGTCCCATTGGTCGGCACGCTCGTACCATCTGCCGTTTCTCCGGCTATCCTTCGAGGGCCCTCGATGTGGACGCACCTGCGAACGCTTGCAGGTAACGCACGATTGTGAATGTACGTGAGCGCACCTGACGCACTTACTTCGCCGACCTCTATCTATACTCGCGGAGTATGTACGCGCGCGTGCTGTTTCACCTGCGTGATCGATTATTCGCGAGAAATCACAACGTCGATCTTTCATTGGTGTAAGAACTTTCCGAAATTCTACGAAACGTGCTCGTTTAATTTCAATCGGATCACTAAAATTTACTTTTAGTCTATACTCCAAATGTTTGCTATTATAAGACTAATGGAATTCCCAAAGTTTCGTGTATAAAGCTTGTTACCCGGCGCAACTCAATTAATCCTAGCAGAATTAATTCCCTGTCCGTTTCCAGTCTCGATTCTAAGAAATAAATTAATTGTACTAGGATTACGGAGCTTAAACGTCTCAAATTTTTTTCCAAAGAACTTAAACTGCAACCGATGATATTTCCGGGATTGGCAAAATCTTTGGCACCTATCGTGACACCTCTTGCATTTATTTTGGAGAGTGCAATGTCATTTCGCAACGTTCTTCAACACCCGGAGAAACTTGGATTTGTTTGAAATCTATTCGCGAAATCGAAACGCCGCGGATTGCCTTATGTCTCTACACAGCGAGTTTATGCGTGCGTATCGCACGGTACATAAACACGCGAGTCGCGTAACAGGTACGTGCGCACACTGATATCGCGAAATTGGGTTACCTGGCGTGCCGACCGCGAAGACGCGCTGATAATTCGCGATAACGGGAAAGAATGACGATAATCGATCGTCCGGCGTTAATTTCTCGACCTTCTTTCTTCCTGCCCTCTTCCCGATTTATCTAATCCGTCATGTCGCAGTTACATGATTAACAACTTTGCGGCTTTGTAAGTTGGAAGGAAGGACAACTTGAAAACTCCATTGTTAAGCCGATAATAACAGAGTTCCCACCATTTCTGATTTCAACTTTTATCGATATGCCGTAGATAGAGAGTTGATAAAAACATATTTTTAAAAGTGAGAGAATGATAAATGGAGATATTTAACATATTTGAATGCAGTGTCGCTCTTGCGTCTTTCAGCAGCTACATCTCTCAATAATTGCGTAACATCCTCATGTTTTTTTTATAAAACGAAAACGAATATAGTCGGGACTCAGAAGTAACGGTTTTTTTAAATAATGGGGCAACCTTTTACATTTATTCCACCTGTGAGCTTAAATATCGCAAAGTAGGAATATTTTACGAAGGTTTCTCTTAATGGTGCATACATGGGTATTTAAAGGATTCAGCTTTTATCAGTTTTCAATCAAAAGGAATAACGATAATTCTGTCATTTGCCAGGAAGCTTCATGACCCCTTCTCTTTGTATTTCGTCTCTTTATTCGCGATGGAATAATTCGCAGAGAATATAAATCGTAAAGATCTATTGCGTTTTCATCGTGTCGCATAAAAGTGGCTCCTCTATATTCCACTTTCTCATCTATATCTCGTTCCGTATTGCACCGCGTATTTTATCCGCGACGGAATAATCCGCGCGAGTGAACCGTGTTCATTCACGGCAAGATCCACGGCGTTTCAATCGCGTTACACGAAAATGACTTCTTATACTCCGTGATTATCGTTCATTCTACACTCCGCTCGTGTTATCCGGCGGCGGAATAATTTGCGCGGGCGAATAGCCGGAAAGATCGAGCGCGATCCGATCGCGGTGCGCGGCGTAAAAGTGGCTCACCTAGTTTTGAGGAACATTGTTTAAGCCCCTGCGACACGGCCAACCGCGTTGATTTGAGGAGGATAATTGAGTGAAAGAAGGAAGACGCGCAATTAAAGCGGCCGCGGAGAGAGAACCGGGAGAAAACCGGATGCAACGCAACGTGAAGAAACGGAGTGAGACGGGATAGCCGGCGAGATGAACTCGCCGCAGTAGTAAAGTTTACGACACTCCTGCATACTATATGTCGCAGACAGAGCAGAGTAAATGATTATGTATGTTAATAAAATTAGCAAACTGTTTGAATATGTATAATAAACATATACCCACGTTAATAAATTTGCCTACATTTTCCGAAGTTGGACTTCATCATGTAATTGTAAGAAGATTTTATCCATAATTATAAATGCAAAACTTAGAAAGTAGATTTTCCTTTTTTTTTACGAGAGATTAAAAGAGTTAAAATTAGAAGCATATTAAGCGTTAAATAAAAAATGATAAATATTCTCATATTTTCCCTATTACGTGTTATAAATTATATTTTATAATAAATTATAAGAAATGAATAAATAATTCATAATAAATTATTTATATTGGAAAATGTGCAATATAAATATATTTTATACACGTATTCCAAAGATGAAATATGTATAGATTTTGGAACTAAAATCGTATATATTCGGTAAGAAACTATTTTTAAATTAGTCAGATGTTGATTCGGTATATTGAGCATTCGGTGAAAATTTGAGATAACGAACAGCGCGATCGATCGCATTCATCGATACGCTTTCTCAATGTACTACCTCCGGTCTCGATGCGATGAGCGTTAGGATCTAAAACACTTTGCCCGGTTTCTCCGGGGAGTTGCGGCCCCGGCGGCGACCGTCTCGAGCGATTTTCCTGTCACTTTCACTGAAACCCGCGAGAAGAGGAACGCGAGGAAGCCGCCGATGGCGACGAAGAGCCGTGGACGACAACGGCGCGCTTGAAAAACGTCGGGAGAGATTGCGAATTTACGATGGGACGCGAGCACGTTTCCCTCAATTCCGCGTGTGTAACGAAAGTGCGAGAGGGTGAAAGGAAACGGCACATCTCTCCTCGCTGTGTGACACGACACCGAAACGACGGAGAAGGATGATAAAAAAAAATGTTCATGGGGAGAAGAAGGGGGCCCGGTTAGCTCGCACGCTAATCTTTCGGGCACGTTAGAAAGCCACCGCTTTCCTGAGAGACGGTAAACCAAGTCTGAGCAGAGATCAAGGAGTGCGTGTTACGAGAAGAAGAGAATACAATCTCTAAAATTATATTTTTCACAAACAGAAAAATCAAGCGTCGACTGTGCAGGTAATTATATACTGTGATAGCAATAAGTGTGATGACGCGTGATCTAAAATATAGAGTGATTATATTAAAATAAAACTTTAAACTAAAAATACAATGGTTTAAGAGAAAAAAAAAAGAAAAGGGCAAACGGGAAGAGAATTTAGCTATATAAGATGAGCGTCCCTGTAAGAATAATCCGATTATACAATCCTCTAAGATGGAATAATATTATTAAGACATTTATAAAGTTAATATTCTGAAAATAGAATATTAACTTTATAAATGTCTTAATAATATTTTTCAGAATTTCAATATAATGGATAGAATTCTAAATTTTCTTTGAAGAATCTTAAAGTTTTTAATGATTTTTAAAAAATTGTAATGCTTAAACACGGAAACAGTCTGAAAATATAAAGAAAAACTAGCAATTTCATTTTTTTTATTATATAAGTAGTAAATTTACATTTAAAGCAAATTGATTTCATTTAATTATTATATTAGATCACTTAATAGTATTAAAATAGAATTTTCGGGCACTATTTAGAACTCTTAAGAAAAAAATTGTTTCTAAAATATTTTTACTTGTACCAAAATTATATCTCATACATATAAGAAAATAAAAGAAAAACGTGAGCGTAAATTTCTATTGTAGTAGTAAAGACAGGCTGTTTCTAAGATTAGGGGAAAAGAGATAGCGCGGCATCGTGAGAAAATCGACAAGAGAAATCGAAAAAGCGAAGCGTTAGCGACCGGTTCTCATCCCTTATGCTCGCATTTTCTTTCGCGGCCTCGAAGAAGCACGGGTTTTTCCCCTCTTGCGCGAGGGAGAAGAGGGAACCGCCCTTCCATCTTCCCTCCCACGATTCATCTCAATTTTTCTTCGAGCTTTTTGTGTCCAATTTCACCTCGCCTCCCTGCCACACCATGTCCTTTTTCTTTTTCCCCGTCTATCCCTCTGCCATTCGTGGAGTAGACGAACTCGCTCTTCGTGTTTTACCCCCCTACCTTCTCTGCCACCCTCATTCTTCTCTCCGTTCTCCCCTCTCAATTCCAACCACTCACTCTCTTTCTCTTTCTTTCTCTTTTTCTCTTTTTCTCTCTTCGTTTCTTCGCCCTTCTCATCCATTTCACGACCGTCGTTCCATCTCTCTCACCATCCTTCGCCCTCCTTTTTCTTGTCTCTCGGTCGTTTCATCGCTTCTTCCACGACTCTCCGCTCACCTCTTTCCACCCCTCTCCCAGCCTTTTCCCTCTTTCGCCGCGCGCGTTGGTTCCATTTACTCATTCCCTCTTCCCCCCCCCCCACGCCTAAGACGCTATTTTCTCGTGGCCCCTTCGCTTCCACGGTTATACGCCACCCTTCTTTCTCTTTCTTTCTCTCTCTCTTCTTTCTTCTCACCCCAACGCTAGGGAGAGACAACCTCCCCTTTTCCCTCGTTCTTTCCTATATCACCATCCTGGGCTCTATCCCTCCTGCTGTCTCTTTTTCTTCTCCTCTGGCTTTTTCTTTCCCCCTCTATATCCATCTATCTATCTTTCCGTTCCGTTCCCTTCCCAACCAACCCAGCTGCCTTTTTCCTCTCCTCCTTCTTCCCATCTCGCCTCGATCCGCCGGTTCTTTCTCCGTGGAGCGCCTTTTACGTTTTTCCAACGTTATCGACGCGTCGTCTCCTTGCTTCTTCCCGGATTTTTCCCTTTCGCGGCCACCGTTCTCGAGACGACGACCAACCGGCTCTTTCTCCGGGAAAACACAAGCGGAAACGACCGCTCCCGGTTTTTCTCCTTTACCCTTCTCCCCCGCCCCACCATTTTCCACATCTCGATGCTATTTCGTCTTTCCAAGCGGGGGGGGGGGGGAAGAGTGGAATCTTCCAAGAGACTTTTCTCCGTTGTCTTCTTTTGCAGTTTTCCTCTCTCCCGCTAGATTTCTTTCGTTCGAGATGTAGATGATAAAGGAAACTAATAAAATCTGCATGACGACCAGCGGATTTTGCATAAAGTAGTGTACTCTCTCGCGCCGAGGTCCCTCGGACCTCACTGTTATGATAACCCGTAATTTCTCGACGAAGTATAAATGTCAATTTGATTCGGCCGCGAGGGACGAAATAGACTGTCGCCCGAGAGTACTTTCGTAGGATCATCTCCCGAGTTGAACGTAAATAGAATCCGACTCGGACATCTTTACCTCGAAGATAGTCCAGTAAAGATCTTTTTTTTTAAAAAAAAGGAAGGAAAAGAGAAAAGTGGTCCATATCGATCAACCTTTTTCCTAAAGTATTCAGCTTTTGAGAACAATAGGACATATTTCAGATTAGAAACGCATAGCTTTCATTACTTGTCTTTTTACGGGACTTTAGCGGCGTAAAACGTGTCGCCGAAATTGATATTACAAAAAGTATATGCTCGCATGTACTGCATACTTTTATCTGCCTTCATCGCGAATATTTCTTTTGAGCTTTTACGATTTCCTATTAAATATTTCCATCTGAGAAAACAAAGTAGAGTACTGCTTCTTTTCTTTCAACTGTACGAGATCTCTCGTTACGCAAAAATGTTCTACTTTGCCAGTTAAATTACTGCGCCGTCGAAATTCTTATGGCATACTAACTAAAGAGTTAGTAGCAGATTTATTATCTTTATTGCGCGAAGAATGAAAATCCATATTCATATACTTTATATTTCTGTTTTGTTTCAATCTTTAGTTTTTTAGCACTCAGTTTTTTTTATACAAATTATTTTAAAGAAAGAAGGAGAAAGAAAATAATCCAATTTATTGAACATTTATATTCTGATATTTAGATGTAGTACGAAATGATAAGATAAAAAAAAGATAAAATTAATTAAGGATACAGCATTTTTGAAATAATAAAAAACAAATATTATACATCGATCCATATGCGACCTTGGAGAATGCGATGAGAAGACCTCAGTGCATTTTTCCGCGAGTTTGACAAAAGCTTCGATCGATAAAACAGCAGGCAAGAATTTATAAAGTTGCCCGAGCGCAATTATTTTCTGGTACTCGCTTTCCGATCGATTCCCTTGCCTTGAAAAAGCGAGAAACGCAAAGTCTACTTTTGTCGGAAGGGAAAGAACAAAGAGAAAGGGAGAGAAAGCTGAAGAATAGAGAGGCAAACGCAGAAGAAGAATTGCATTAAATGAGAAAGGGAGAGAAATGCAACGAGTTCCAATTTATGTTCGTAGCACAAGATGAACTTGTTCTTTCAGATATTTCAATACTATCTTTTTTCGAGTCCAATATTTTCCACGATACAATACCCGGTGCAAACACGTACTAATGTCGCAGGCTTGAAAAAAAATATCTGCATTGCGGATTTTGATGAGAGAAACTCGGGCTGTACCTTTCTTGACCTGAGTTAAAATTTGGCACCGGGACTCAGACTCATTTGAGGAAATATCCTTGCCCGATTGTTATCTAAAGTATCACAAGAAACCCAATTTGCTTTGAAAGAAAATGAAAATTGTTAGTAGATCTAAATTTGTATCTTTAAATTTATGCGAAAGAAATTTATTTGAAAGTTGTGCTTATAGCAAAATTCATAAATAAAAATTTTTCATTTTCATGGAGCGTTATTTTAAAAATTATTAAGGATTCGGAGCTTCAGACTGAAATAAATAAATTATAAATAATTATCACATTTATATATTACTTTAAAAAGAAATCGTTTCTAACGTCGTTACATTAGTTTTAAGGAAAACATTTTTTTTCTCAAGAATATCAAAGGTATCCAAGCGTCTTTATTTAAATTAAAAAAGATTTTATTTAAAAATTGGAATAATCGAGAAATCAGATTTCAATTTGAGACACTCGCATTTTCGTGGAAGGCGCGCTTCTCTCCGAAAGAAACTCGCATCGAGGAATGGTAGGAATCGGCTATGGCAGCGCGATATGTCTTTCGGTCGATGTAAAAAGTGTTCCCATACGCGTTGCCGGGTTTGCATCAATGATCTTCCCACGTTCCCCCGCACAGTTGCAATTGTGTGCGACCGTTCCTTTTTCACAGAACGACCGACTCGTTTTTCGGTCAACATTTCATCTCTCGAACGTCGCTGAGTAGAATGTCGGTGGTAGGAGGCACGATAAAGAACGTGATTATCGGCGATTTCATGAAATTTGACAAGTTTGTACAGATATAAATTTTCAATTATTTATTCTCTTTTTCCTGTAACTCTGATTCTTCGATTACCTCAAAAGTTCTTTTATGTCCTAATTCTCCGCTCTACATTTCAGGTCTTTAATCATAAATTTCTAATCCCTAGCTTTCAGTTTTTAGGTCTTAATTCGGAACTTTCGAACTCTCAGTTGTCAATTTCCAACAGTTGACACTCATTGTTAGTTTGACTTTAAATTTGCGAAGTTCTAAAATATCTTAGATCTAAGAGGACAAAGCGAGAATAAAACATATTGAAAGCTTTGTCGAAAAGACTATTCTATTTTACGATAACCATAACAAATGACGGACAGCGAACTTTACGTCGTTTGGTCCTAATTTCCGTCTGTATACCGTAAGGCATAACAGTACCGCATTCCGAATGCCCTTCGTTTCTTCGTTTCTCTCCGTTCACCTTTCCGAGAGCGTCTGCTCTCTCGGCCGCTCACCTGTTCCCCTTCGCCCTCACCGGTTTAAAATTTCGTTATAAAATATATTCGAGAAAATTGAACGCGCAAGACATATGCCGTCAGATACTCTTTCCTTTACCAAAATTTAATTGCAGAGACTTGACTGTACTTGATATAAAAAAAGTGATGGATCTCTTCTGCCGAGTTGACATTAAGGCGGCTAAATAAGCAAGAAAACATTATTCATCACTAAATTTAAAATGGGTTTCATATTAGTAATAAAATTTGCATTTTTTATAATATTATTCAGCCGCTGATATCCCAAACATTAAAAATTTTAAAATTATGAACTTTGGTCGCGACATTCGGATGGACTCCGATGAATTAGAAGAATGAAAGAAGGGATAAAAAAAATACTGTCTCATTACTATTTCATAGATTTTCTCAAACATGTTATGAATATGGGCTACGTTTTGCTTTGGGCACTACCGTTTCTGTGCGCGCGCTCGCGCGTGTGTTTTCGAAGGGAAGGAAAGGAGAGGCGAAAGGAACGACGTGACGGGGACGTTCCTTGCGAGATGGAGGGAACGGACGCACCCGGAACCGTCATTTCACCAGGCGAGGAGAACGGCGAGAGAGATCCGTGACACGTGAAGAGAAGCAAGAAAGGAGAAAGGAAACTAGATATTTGTTCTACGTTGTGATATGCTGCGCAATTAATCTTGGAAATATCGATGCTAGGCAAGAACTAACTGTCGGACAGTTTTTAATTGTAATCGGAAGAACGAAGAACATAAATATTAAATATAAGAAAATACAAGATATTTTATATTTTATAACTTTATCTCTGTCTTTCGCGCGCGTGTATTTTCAGGATATATCTTTTTCAAGACAATTTTCTTTTTCAAGACAAAAGATCTTGATATTATATGTAGTAAAAAATGCTTACAATTAGTTAACATTCCTTTCTGAATGTTAGCTATAAATTAAACGTTCACATAAAGAATTATTTAATCTAATTTCAATTATACATCTCTTTATATTTAATATATCAGTTTTAATTTTTAAACCAATGCGTGTCGCGAACGAGTGAGCGAGAGAGCGAGCGAGAGAGAAAGAGAGAGAGAGAGAGAGAGAGAGAGAGAGATATGACCTCTTTTCTTCTTTCTACATTATGACTTAAATCTCGTATTGTACAACTACCTGTATCTTTTGTTTTGATGCTCCAGCTTGTCAACATTGTGTCTTGAATACAACGATTTTTCTCGGAGCTAACAGTCAGCAAATTAAAATTGTAGCTCTTCTCGTGTAGCCGAGACCTCGTCCTGAATGTCGTCACTAGCAAGTTAAATGCGGTCAAAGAATGGACAGAAAGAGACTGGATACTTCTTAATATGTGTTTCGTATCGACTTTTGTATTATTTTATGTGATACCATGTAAAGAAAAATCTTACATACTTTTCATTTAATTAATTTACATATAATTGGTTCAATATATTTTTTACATGAGAATATATGATAAAATCTATTTATTTAAATTGCTCCAACTCTTTTCATCATTATAGAAATATATACGTAAAAATATAAAACAAGAAAGGGAAAAATATAAATATATCATCAATTTATAAATCCGTACGTGTCATTTATATAAAATCTGCACCATTTATATAGACCCATTATATTTACTTCATTGCCGCCCGACAAATCTCGATAATGCGCGACCTTCATTTTCTCGTGTTCGTCGACGACGCTCCACGCTCTTTTCGTTCGGTTGGTAGAGCGGGATAAACGAGGACCATGGAAACCACCCCCGAACACCACGTGATCACGAGCGGGGGGATTGCGACCCCTCGTAGTGCGGAGGGTGAACGTGGTCTCGCTCAAGGTCGCACGTGGACCGCTGCGAGCGATATCTCGGCACGGCACAGTCTGACATTTTTTTTTCTCGCTCGTCGAACAAGCGCGGAAGCTGCGATCGCGCGAGAAAGAATCTCTCCCTCTCCCGTTCTTTTTCTCTCTATCTCGGGTTTCTCGCTTTTTCTCCGTTGCGCCGCAATTTACGGCGTCGAACATTCTCATTGCGCTCTCCTCTCGCTTGGAGAAATCGAATGCGTTATACCGCCTCTAGGAATTACCTGTGCTTCGTTGTGGATTCCCTCGAAAGAAGAAGAAATGGAAACTTCTTGGGTACGGAGAAAGGAGCAGCGAGATGAGGACGACGATGCTGGGCAGGGCAACAGTCGAAGTAGTGTAAGTAATGTTCGAATGGAAGAAACAAAAAAGTAACCCGGAGAAAGGAGGGGAAAAGAGAGGAAAGAGAGGAAAGAGGGTAGCGAACGGGATAGCGGAGAAAAGAGTCAGCTCCTTTGTGTGGCGCAGCGCTCGAATGGGAAAGAGCGAAGGGGATGAAAGCGAAGGACGAAAAAGAACCAGTGGGGGACAGATGGCCCTTTCAGACAATGAGAAACTCCGGAGATAAGGGCGGCGCACGAGCGAGGGGAGAGAATGGAAGGAAGCAGCGTCGAGAGAGGATGAGAGTGGCGGAGAGATTGAGAGAGAGCGAGAGGAAGATCGAAGGGAAGGTAGAAGCTACTTTTTCGAGGAAGGGACGCAAGGCACGTAATGAACGATGGGGAAAGACGGAGGGAGAGGGAGGGAAAGAGAGAGAGAGAGAGAGAGAGAGAGAAGGAAAGAAAAACAGGGAGAAAGAATGAAGAGTGAGAGGCTGTGGAGGAGAAGAGGACGGAAAACGGGTGACTCAGGCAGAGAGTGGACCGCGCGGGCAATTTCTGGGGGCGATTAACGACGAGCCAACTGAAAGAGGACACACGCGCATTTTTCTCCGTGTTGGATGGCGCGTTTCGTATGTGTACCATACTTAACCCTGACATTACCAGAGAGAATTTTCTATCGCGCGCGGGAGCACGTTTATATTTAGTACATAAAATAAACAGCATCCCGCTGTAAGCACTAAATTCATGAAACTTTGTTATACCCACCTAGGTAATATTAATAATAATGTGTGCGCGTCAATTAGATGAGCGTGAGACGTTCGTGAGATCGCTTCTCTCTCGAGGCTCTCGAGAATGGAAATTAATATTCCGATTTTGTAATATACTTCCTACAAGTCGGATAAGCAGTAATTTTAACTTTTCCGTCTGCGTGCTAAAGTCTTGAAAGCGTCAATGCGAAGGCGGCGTGTTGCGAGTTGTGCACTTCATTGAGTACTCCACCCAGTCCCTCTCTCTTTTATCTAACAACTGTAGTTTATTAGCGTATCGCCAAAGAAGAATGAACGAGCGAAGCTCCGAGAGTGTGACATTTACGTCGTAATCTTAAGAATAGCATGCGAGGCGCGATGCATCATTTATAACTTGGTGGAAAGTGCCGTGGGCTAGAGTTAAATATTTCGCTCCGATGAAATTATCCCGGCAGTTTTACGATCCAGTAATCAACAATAATCGTTTCTCTTTTGTATGTACATATGACTTTATCGCACGAATAAAAATGAGTAAGATTTAAAGCTAATGTGCAATTAATTTTGATATCAGAGAGCCAAGTGAATCAAATATGAATACAAGGAAAGAAAAAGAGAGAAAAAATAACAGAATTAATAAATGGGAATAAATTAGAAAAAAGAATATTTAGATCTTAAAAAATTATATTATTTATAAAAATTATATGTTAAAAAAAATATTTAATATAATGTTTAATAGTTTACTATAAAATATGTTGGTCAATTATACGTAAAATGCGCTCTGGTCATCTGTGGATTCCTAATTTGAATAAGCACAAACGTCGTATCGTATCAAAAATAAGAGTTTTAGAAATCTGGTACAAAAGAATTAGCGTGTTACGAATTAATTAATCAAACGTGGATGCCTTTCCATCAACTTTATGCGGTGAGAAGAAATCGTTTCGAGATGGTTTAACGCGCAATAGCTCACGGCGCTACCACATCTAGCATCCTTGGCAATTATATGTATAAGACGGTCGATCGGCACCGCTCCTTTTTACGCAGCGACGTAGGAAACTCCTTTCTCCTTTTACCGGCGATACTTCACAACGCCCTGTGTCCCATTCGCCTGTTTCTTTCTCTCAATCATCGTGCGAAGGATATGCACAAACATAAACCTGTCAATTCTAATCATGTCTATTTAATTAACGCGTTTCTTTGAAAAATACAATTACATACTTATATAATCATAAGTTTATATAATAAGTGTACTAAAGGATTAAATATTTTTTTTTCGACTAGATTGATTCGTGTAATTGAATAAAATAAAACGCGTTAATAAATAATGATTTTTATAAATTGAAATGGCTTGTTCTAAATTAACTTTTTTTTATAAATAACAATTGATGCTCGTGTACTGGCATGAATTTTAAATTTATTTACGATATTGATTAAATCGAGTGAAGCAGGATAAGATTTGACATAATCTCTGTTTTCAATCTCTTACACAAAGAAAGTTGAAAATCTCTTTCGAAGAAATAATTCTCATCGGAATTTATTTACTAATCTTAAATAAAATCGATGTTTTAAATAAAAATACGGAACTGAGTATAATTTAACTCAATAAACGAAAGAAATTGCGCGAGGATTAAAACACCTTATATATTTGATTAATTTGTGAGGGAGCGTTCATCTATTTATTATTCAAAAGCTTTTTATTATTCTCGATGCTCAAAAAAGCTTGAAAAACGATGCCTTAATTGATCGAAAAGAGCTTTTTACGTGAGCGAGTGTTGAGAACAGGATGGAGAAATCGATCAATGTGTAGCCTTCTCTCGTTTCTCTCTCCCTCCCTCTCTCTTTCTCCATGCTGCCGGTCTCCTATATTGAGCCATTTGTCGTATGTTCTGTTTGAAGCAGAAACAGGATGTACGAAACGTTGAAGGAATAAGAAAGAGACATGAGCGTGAAAGACAGAAGGGTTGTCGGTAAGCGAAAGAGCGAGGGATGACTGCGATACAGCGGGTAGAAGGGAAAGCCGAGAAGGGCGAAGGTGAGACGCAAGAGACGTCGACGAAGAAGCACAGACGAAGGTATAGTGATACGGTAAAGTCGTGAGGGGAAAGGGGACGGAGGGAAGAAGGAGAGGGAAGGTAAAAGTAGGAAGAGCAAGAAGAGGCGCTGGCAGATCGAAACGCAGTAAGGGAAGAAAGGAGAGAAGGTTAGGGTGGTTAGGTTAGCTGGTGGATGGTATCGGGGGAAGTCAGAGGGTGAAGAGACAAAGCAGAAGGGAGGGCGAGGGAGGGTGGGAGAAGAAACGGTACACGGGCGTAGAGCGAAGAAAGAGAAGCATTTCGTGCCCTTCTCCCTCCGTAGTTCTCCTTCTGGCACGGCTCTTTTTGTGCTTCCCTCTTTTGCTCGTCCGAGATATACCGAGTGGAAGAGATGAGGAGAGAAGAGAGAAGCGAGGAGGCAGAGAGAGAAAGGAAGAGAGAAGAGAGAGAAAGATTCTTCTTCGTTCTGGATGAGTCAGGCGCAGGTCAGGCGAAGGGGGAAGGACGAACAGGAAGCCGGGTAGAGGAAAGGCAACGGGAGAAAGAGAAGGAGAGAGAGAGGGTGAGAGAGAGGCAGAGAGAGAGAGAGAGAGCGTGCGAAAAAGAGAGAGGCAGCAGCGACGACTTAGCCGGGAGAGAACACGAAGATCCGAAACGGGGACAAAGAGAAAATGACAAAGGCGAGAGGGGCGGCCGATTCGATTGGAAAGGCAGGCAGAGGGGCCTCTTTCCTTTTACCAGCGTTTTCTCCGTATTACGTTTCATACTTTCCGTTGTTCCTACGCGCGCGCGCACACATCTCACACGCATGCACATCCATATACGCGTACCAAATACACACACACACACACACATACACACACACACACACATATATATATATATATATACACTCGCGTTCTCTTTCCTTTCTGTCCTCCCCTCGTCTCCGTCGACCACTTGTCCTATCTTCCTTCACCCTCCACAACGCCGTTCTCCTTCTGCCTCTCCTCATCGTTCCGCGCCGCCTTCGTTCTCTCTTCATCGCTATTGTACGTACGTGTGTGTACGTGCGCCTTGTCTCAATCGTCGTACGCGAGGTTTCATGTCGCACGGCTCTACGGCTCCCGCGGCGAGAGGGCGGCTTTGTACGTGGGTGAACGGGAAAATGTCTTTTGAAACCTTTCTAGGTCGCTCTCGATCGCCCCACTGTCAGTCATACACACGCGAGATCCCGCTCTCGAGAAAACGCTCGCCGCCGCGCGTCGTTCGCTCCGACGATGCCCCGGTGGCTCGACAGTGCCGGTGGCATCACGCTAAATTTTCGGTCGAAAGTAAGTGAATCGCCAGTTTTCGATAAATAACGTTGGAACGTAGAAGCCCCTCTAATTCAATTAAGCTTATGCGCATGCGAATGATCGTACGATGGTCGTATTTAAATTAGATAGCGACGAAACTGCGCAGATTCTTGTGAGGGGTCCGAAGGCCAAGAAGAAGCAGAGAAGAAGGAAGACGAGGAGAAAAGAAACGGACGATAAAAAGTATAATGAGGAGGAAAAAAATGAGAAGAATAAAGAAGAGAATATTCTATGAATTCTGCACATATTGGACGATGATTGTATTTTCATTACGTTTTAGCTTTTCAACATTTACTTATAAAAAAAAATATCGGTGCAAAATTTGCATTAATTAAGTAATTTCTTAAAGATAAACTGTAGTTATATTTAAGCTCGAACCGAGGGGGCGAGGAGATCATTCGCTTCTCTCCTGCGGGGAAAATCTTTCCCCATTATTCCGCGGCAGCGGAAGAGATCCTTATGTTGCGTACCAAAATCAAACATCGTCCTGTAATACGCCCACCCGTCGCCATCGCGACATTTCACAAACCAAGCTACGGACGAGCGTGCTATTGAGACAGCGGCGCGGCGAGACTCGTTCTCGCTTTTGCAATTTGTAAATCCCATAGCGAGCGCGAGCGCGCGGGGCATTACGGTACCGCGATCCTCGCGTTCCCTCTCTTTTTTTCGCCGATTCGCATCTGGTCGTCCTCCGGAACTCGATCCTTGAATCGCGCCGGGTGGGGAAAAAAAAGGGGCAGGAAGAGAGAAGGAGGCGATCGATGGACGAGAAGAGACGTACGCGGAGAGACGCTGAGGAGAAAGGCAGAGGGATAGAAAGAGGGAAGGACGAGGGGGGGAGAAGCTGAGGCTAGAATATGCGCAAGATAGACAGATGGAGAGAGAGAGAGAGAGAGAGAGAGAGAGAGAGAAAAAAGGTGTTGTTCCGTCGAGCGCGCGGGGTACGCGGGGAACGAACGCGAGGCAAGGCTGAGAGAAGGAACAGTAAAATTGTGGAGAATGTGCACGCGCCATCATCAGGGTGGCCTAGATTCAGCCAAGACCTGCTTTCTAGGCAGCATTTCTCTTTATCATCAGCGGCGCGCGAGTGCGATGTATAGGCGGACCGTTGCTCGATGCGCCGCGGCCGCGGAGAAAATCTTGCGGGATGCACCGATACACACGCACTCGTCGTGGAGGACGAAAGATCGTTGCATCGTTAATCCTTAATCGAGCCGATTACTAACGTTCACGCTCACGTTCGAGCACAGATCCAACTTCTTACATCGCGCTCGCGGAGGATTCATCATTAGCAACTTCAATACACGGCAATATGTTCTCTATACACATCATACATTTGCTGTCCCAAAACAAGGGATAAAATGAAAATGAAATCGAACTTGCGATCCGTTAAATAATACTATCGCGAAGCTCGTTAAGCCTGAAAAATATCATGTAACGCTGGAGTTTCTTGACGAGAGCTCGCGTACCTACTTGCGTAAAAGACGATAGCTTTAATCGCAGCCATGGGAGATGCCAAAAGGAAAACAGTCGCAAATTTCAGGGGACGGTTCAAGTACCTGGCTCTAAGCTCTCGCCGAACAACCGTGACGAATTTATTAACGTATCTCGCTATCGAGGAAGAAGGAAAGCCCAACGGAGGAGGGGGCGCACGTGGTAACGCAACTGCGAAACTTCGCCGATCGGTCACCATCAATCATCGGCGATTTTCTCCTATTTGACGGTCATTTAATTACCGAGATAAACCCGTTTACCGCACGCGCGAGCGCGCGCGTACACGATGAAACGAGCGGCCCCGAAGCCTTTCGTCGACCGTGTCACGCACGGCGATCGACACGCGATGCAACTTACGACGCCGCGATTGTTGACAGGGAAATACGACGATCGACAGCCAACGCTTCGATATGGAGCGAGAGAAATGTGCTAATAACGCCGGGGCTCTCCCGAGGAGTCCATGTTCCCGAGATCCCCAGCGTCGAAATAAATCTACTGTATCAACGAGGACGAAGAGATTCCGCTAAATCGTGATATTTAATACAATCGACGCCGAGAATAACGAACCATGAATTTCCAGCAATTTATATTAATTCATTATAATTTATATAAATTTATATCACTTTAATTAAAGTCGCGCCATATATCTCTGTATATTACGTAAAACGGAGAAGTATCTGCGTAACGTTCGGACGGGTATAATTAAATTAAATTAAAACGACTACCTCCCACCGCGTCATTCTGTTTCGTCGTAAAAGGAAAAAGAATTCGATGCGAATGTCGCTAATCGGGTCCTCCGTCGCAGTTGTTTCAAATAGCTTTATTGCACGAACATTCTACATATACGGACGCGATTCTCCGAGAAACAGTAGCGAATCTTTCGACTCTCACAGTCATTGCCTAGCTGTCCTCGAAATCTACATCGACACGTGTCGCATCGTAACGATTTACTTTATTGTCTCGACGTGCAGGACAATATTGAGTCTTTCCCTAAACAATATGATATAAAAGGGACCGATTTATTCTTTACCTAAAAAGCGATCGTCTTTTTGCCGGGGAATTTAAAATTTAAAATTATAAAATAGAAAGAAATAAATAACAGGAAATACATTTTGGAAAATGAAAATGTCAAATTTTTTGTTCTATAACAAAAGTAACTCTAAAAACCGCTGATTTATGAGATGACCTAATATTTCTACGAGATGGAAGAATTTTTTAGAATACACACCCAAAAAAAATAATATTAATATACGTGGAATCCTCTAAATTTTTTTACTTATTTTTTTATTTTTTATTTTTTAAGAGGATTTTACTCTTATATTGATTTCAAAAGGATTCCCCTGAAATCAAGAGAAAAATAGTATAAACAGAAGTATTTAAGACAGAAAAAAGTATTTCTCACTTAATTGAAAGAGAAATATGTTTGCTGTAAAATAGTAGGCTTAGATATGAGATTATAGGAAAAATCAATTTAACGTAAAATATTTTTTTTTTTTAGGTGCGGCTTCCAAACATTTCGCGATATTCCGAACTCACCCTATCGAGGAGGAACGTGTCCAGGGTAAACTCTCGGCGGCGTCCCGGCGCGGCCGCGATCCTCGCATCCGAATGCATCCCGCGCGCTCGTAATCGCCGATTATTGGCCAGTGCATCGCGCACGTGACCTACCGTAACGGGTGACACGGCTGTTTGGAGCGGCCGAAAACCGCGTGGCCCGCGGAGACGCTTGCGTCAATTTCAGGGGCAGGCCCACATTTATAATCGGATCGTCGGATCGCTCACGCGACAGATCGCTTTTCAAGTCGAACACATCGTGTCGCACGTCCAGCCGCGCGCGTGACGATTTACCGTCAAAACAATGCGCGACTCCGTTCGCTCCGCGGCCGCGAAGGAAAAAACGAGGAGAGTCGACGCTTCCATCGCTGCTTTACTGTTACCATTTCGAGCAGCGATATAAATCGCGCTGCTGTAAAAAATACGCCTGTAAAAATAAATCGATCCCGATGATCGGAGCATTTTATTTTCAGGACTATTTTAGTTGGGATTTCTCTGGAGATTGTGTACAGAATTTTATGTAATCCTTTTCGAAAGTTATAAATTTCGTTTTACGGACCACGATAAATCGCATCTCGTATAAATCGCATCCAAACTGCAACGGATAAATCTCGTTCGATCTTATTAATTCGAAAATTTGAGGTTTTATTCGGCAGTGACGGCAGACTCGTTTCGTCAGTAAAGTGAGTGAGATTCTGACAACCGTAAAACTAATAATCATCACAATTGTAGGGGCCATACGGGCACGTAATTTCACGCACACAGAGACGCGATGCCGCGACATTGTCGCCCGTTCGCGTTTCGCAATTGGCTCATTGACTGGCGCACTTGCCCGGGAAGCACGTGGCCTCATTGATAATCGAAAGAAGAAAAAATTAACAGAAAGGAAAAAAAAGACGCGCGCCTCGGAGCGCCCGCTGGTCTCCGCGATGCGAGAATATCGCTTTCGGTGCCAAGGGGGAAAAAAAACCAATCTCGACAATGAACATACACTGAGAGAATCGAAACAACGCGGTTGCTCCCTCCCCGAACGCGCCGCGGAGACGGAGTCGTCGGAGAGATACGTCGATAACGAGGACGGCATCAGTCGTCGCGAAGGAAAGCGCAACTTCTTCGTCGACGACGACGTCGTCAGCGCGGAAAAGCTTACGATCGTAACCGTTACGTACCTCACCATGATCTGACCCAGAAATGAAACGGCAGCAGCGGTATCAGCAGGAGCGATGTCAGCAACGGCGATCCGGGTTTCCGCGGCGATCGCGAACCCCGCGCAGCTCCAAGGTCTCCGAGGGGGTGCCGCGGTGCACACACTTTGGCCGTATACCAGATGATAAACACACCGCCGCGAGGGCGCGAAAACCGAGGGAACGGACGGACGTGCGATTGTCGCGCGCACGCACGCACGCACGCACGTAAACTGTCACCCACGCGCGTTGTTGGCCGGTGTCGGCCGTGTCAAGCCGTCGTGAGAGACACGCACGCACCGCGTTGGCCACTGGCAGCTGTCACTCACGGATTGCCCGTGAAAACGTCGCGGCCCGAAGTGGCATAGCGAATCACGGGGAGACAGAGACAGCGGGAGAGACCGGGAAGGAGAGGAAGGGAGAGGGAGAGGGAGAGGGAGAAGGAGAGAAAGACGGAGATCGCGAGGCGCAGCGAGTCGACAAGAAGGAGAAAGGAGGAGAAAGGGGAAAGGAGAAAGAGAGAGAGAGAGAGAGAGAGAGAGAGAGAGAGTAAGAATGAGAGAAAAAGAGAGAGAGGGGAGTCGGGCATGCATGCACACTAGAGGGCACTGCGATGGCGGCGGCGGCGGTGGCGGCGGCGATGGATGGGCCGTGCTCCGTCGCGGACGGTGGCGCAAAGCGATTAAGCGATTTTGTTGTGGACCCCGATTCTTCCCTTCGTCGGCTCTCTCTTCCCGGCTTTCCACTTCTCCCGCGCGCCGCCTTTCGCCTCTCCCGCGCCGACCGCGCTACGCCATGAACGTGCCCTAGAACGGAAACCCGGCTCTTTATCCCCACCACTGCTGGCTCCCCACCACCATTCGTCGAGCGCGGCCGCGCGATCTCCCACCGTGCTACGCCAATAACGTTCGCGTCCGAACGCCAGGCGCGTAGCAGCGCGTTGTACCCGAGAGAGCGCGCGCGCAGGTACCCCCGGGCGGCAGAGGGCACCACTTTTAACGCGTCAACGCCGACTGCGATACCGGTCACTCGCGATGTCCGTGTTCGACTTTTTCAGTGGCGCCCTTGTGTTCGCTGATTATCGGCGCTTCTTTTTAAAGCGCTTGCAAAAAATAAACGCTGTCTAATGTAAAATTTTGAATGTAAATAACTAAATAGCAAGACGAGATAGAAAGTGTGCTATTCGATACTTTCATGAGAATATAATCATTATTAATTATATTGAAACAATATAATTAAACGCGTTCAAGACCGTTTGATTTGATTCCTATTCTTCTTTTTTCTTTTTTGTGAACAAATCCAAACATAAATATTAACTTTAAGTAAGCTCCAATTCATTCCTTATATTTACCGTTACTTTTTGATATTTACTTGTATTATACTGTTAACACGTAAAATGTTTTGAGACGAATATCGGATTTTCAAATCAAAATATCTAATGATGCCTTCACAACACAGCGAGCAAATTTTTCATTTTTAATATCGAATCGTTTCAATCATTAGGAAAAATGTCAATATTTCATCAAATTTTAATATGACGACACAAGTAAGACTTTGTCTAACAAATTTAAAATACAAACGAATTAGTATAATATAAGATTTGGAAAGTTTTTCATTATTTTCTCCGCGGACAATATAATTTTTAGAATGTAACAATGAGCTCTGAAATAACCTTTAATTATTCGAGCTATCAGACCTTTTAGGCCCCTAGAATAAAATGCATCACATAAATATCATAATTATAAAACAATTAAACCTTACTTTATTGTACTCGCGATGCTACATAAAAGAAAACATATTTAAAAGAAATTAACATAAATGACATTAAGTCCATGGGGACCTGTAATTATATAAATTTAAAAGAAAATCCCACGCGAGTAATTAAAGATTAATACCAATAAGCCATTTGAGATTGTAACATTTAAGCTGTAAAAATTGCCACAGTAAACGAAGCTCGATAAATTCACGCACCAACATTCCAATTTCAAGAACTAATTAATCAGTAATCTATTTCATTGATTATATCGAATTACATTACAAATGAGATTTGAATGATTGTATGTTATTAATTTATTAAGCTCCATAAGCCGTTTATTATGCCAACTTTTACGTACGATTCTTTAATGAATCTCCTAACGTCAGGTGATCTTAATATTTAAAGTACAGTACATCTTTTTTGGTATTGCCGTAGCTATTATTCAGAGCATTTGTTCCGCTCTCTTCCTAGGAGACGCGAACTGTCCCGGTGTTTTTCTTTTTTATCGCAGTCGCGCGCGCGAGGAAACGCGGTTACGTTGCCGGTACCCCGGTGATGCTCGTCAATGCTCGTGCGACGCCCCTGGACCGTTCCACCGTCCGATCCCACCATTGTCGCTCGCTGATGCGCAGAAGGCGAATAGCGGTTACTGCGCCGCGTCTGGGAGCGCTGCGACCGGGGGACGAGCCCCGTTTCCGTGCGCCGCGGCGTTGTCCTCTCGCAGAAACTGATCGATCGTAAGCGCGTACCGCCGGCACGGCCATTGTGTAAAAAGGACCCATGACGCTCGGATAGTGCACGCTGAGGAGTGGACGCGTAGTTTTTCCCCCCTTCGTCCTCTTGTGATATTTAGACTGTGCCAATACATAGGTGAGTAGAGAAAAAAAGAGTCTTGTCCGCTTTTCTGCCCGCCGCGGCTCCTTTCGTCCGTCGCCGCCGCCGTCGCGCTTCCACGAGCGGCCGCGCGCTTACTTACGAGAGCGGTGGAAAGTCTCGCGGAAAATCAGGTCGCCGCTTCGCCATGTCGCGTCGCGTCGCCGCGTTCTCACGCCGCCGGGACCAGGGAGGGAGAAAAATCGCCGCGTTTTCCGTTTCTGCGTCGCCGGTTTTGGCGAGAATTCCGGCTCGGCTCGCGGCTCTCGGCGCGACGCGGAGAGAGGATTTTCCCCTCGAGCTTTTTCGGCGGTTTTTCGCCATTTTGTCTCGCCCGTGAACGACGAGAAGTCGGCCATTACGCGTGATCGCGGACCGGTCCCGCGACGGAACGGGATCCTCGTGGCGGAATCTTGCGTCGTTTTGTTCAGACGCGCGATCCGGGATGACGCGCATCGTCGAATCGTCGAAGCCGGCTACTTCGCGAGAAGCGGAGGTTGTTGCACTTTAAACGGGTCATCGTCTAATGAAAAAATAAAATTTTTTTTTTACATTGATAATACATTATAAAGCTAGATTAGGTGATAGGAAAAGAAAACACTCGTCGAGATTACTCGCTAGATGATGCGGAAAACCGATGCGGCGTTATTAAAAGGCGTGCGACACGGCGCGGGTTCATTGCCAGTCGCGGAGATGGAAAAATTCAGAGCATCGTCAGGGGCGAAGGCGACTGCCTTATCGCAGAGCGCGAATTTTTGTCGAGAGAGCGTACGCGGCATCATGTGAAACTTGCTCATTAGATTGTAAGCCCTGCTCTATGATAAAATTTTAAGCCTTAAACCATGAGGAGATTGACCAATCATAGGCGGTGTTTCAAAATTCACTACCAACGTTGAAAATCTATAGTATACGTTACGTGCACTATAGATTTTCCGCACTGGCAATGAATTTTCTAACAGTCGTACATTTGAATGTAAGAAGAATAGTCTAACATGATTGGTTAATTTCTTACGGCTTAAGGCTCAAAATTTCATTGTGGACCAAAGCTAAGGCTAGAATAAAAGCTAATTGTGAATTTTGTAGACTAAAAGAAAAGACAATTATTCATGGACAATTATTCTGTGAAATCTACACGTCTAAAAGAAATAGTGCGAGCGAAGCATCTGAATTCGTAACGGGCATCTCCGTTTTCGACCTGAAAGTAGCCGCTCGCGAGCTTGCATCCGCGATTCCAGCGAAGCCTCGCGCGTTTTGCGTCGTACTTGCGAACTCGGTAAATCGAGGGGAAAATTGCATGAACGCATTGCGTCGTTTCGCGTTACATCGCTTCTTGTGGCGCGAGCGGCGATTATTTGCAAATTTTCGATTTCGTTGAATCGAACGATCAACAATGGTTGTCGGCGTGGGGCAGTCATTATCCGATTTTTTTTCTGTTTCTGTTTTTGTTATGCAACTGTATATGATCGCCGTTCGTCACCGGCCGATAGTCAGTTATTTCGTTTATCGCGTTATTATGTCCATATCTACGGCGACGTTTCGACGACTGCTAAATATAGAAAAGTGATCGAGGTCAAGTTATGAGAGGTTCGGGAAAGTGTCGGCCATGATTGTCGTAGCGTCGGGAATGAGAAAAGCGGCGCGCAACGTCCGCCATGACGTTGGCCGACGTGAAATTTCCAGACGCCAGGCGCAATTATCTCATCCCGTCGAGGGGCGGGGCGGGGAGGGAGGGAATCGATCGGTCGCGATTTTCGCTTATCGATTCGACTCGCGAAGACGCCGGCGACGGATAAGGTCCATTTCTACCGATGCAACTTTAATCTTAGTTGAACTTGCTTTTTTTGTAATTCTTAGGCCTAGAAAAAGATAGGGAGTTAAAGTTGAACCGAGATTACAGTTAATCTAGATTGGTGGAAATTGCCATAAGTGATGTTCCGATCGAACGTCTCTCGCGTGCTCGATCCGCTCGTTTTGATTATCGGTCCGCGATAAGCGTGAGTCGAAGGATCGTCTCGTGAGGTTACGTAAAGGAACGTAACGTAACGTCGAGGAGCTCGAGACAAAAGGGCACGCAGTCATCGGTCCCGGTAAACGTTAACGGTTTCAGCTTTATTACCGCAATTAAGCGGCCTTTTATTGGCATTCCAGTCAACGCTCGGAATTTATACGATCGAATTCCGCTCCGGCTTTATTTACCTTTCAGATCAAACGCGTAATAAAATAAACAACGATTGTAGGAGCAGAATCGCGACGTAATGGAGAGGAATCGAGCTGTGCGGTAACAGCAGGCGGGAGAATAATAAACGATGAAACGTCGATTGAACTGCAGTCATGCGGAACGTTGTATTTTCAAAATACATTTTTTTCTTTTTCAGGCGCGCGACACTTTTTTATGTGCGATGCTTTTATTTTTCAACGTGTATTCATATTTATAGTCACGTAAACACAAGACGTAAATGCAAGAATTAAAAACTTGTTTATTTTAAAATCTTTTTTCGAAATGTCTTCTCACTTTTGAAGAACTAATAGTCTATGTGATTAGCACGGAATCGAGATAAAACCACATGAGCTCTTATGTAAATTATATACTTGACTCACAGTCTTTTTTTAATCGAACCGCAGTTTTTATCATAATTATCGTTTAATTAAATCATTTATAGAATTGTGACGCGAAAGCAATTTCAGTGCGTTGCCAACGCAAACTTTTTATTTAATTTTTTTATCGTAACTTTCCCGCAAATATATAATTAGTTTCCTGCTTTTCGTAGAAATAATAGATATGTAGAAAAATACGATTGAATATGCCGCTATATATAAATGTAACTTGCATCGTCAAATACAACTGCAACAATTGTAACGTAAGCGTGAGTCAGATTCGAGAATAAAAAATATATCGAATTATATCGAGCGTGAATTCTCTGAACTTGCCTTTCGGGCAAATTTCTAAAATCGCCGACGTCTTTCGAGTCAAAGTTGACTCGGAGAATTTATATCGCGGTAAAATACGATTGGAAATCGATGTTGGTCGACGTTGCGATAGGTTCGATTTCTTTTCGGTGCCTTTCGGAACGTGTTCGTAGTTTAACGAGGGGGAAGAGGGGAAAAGAGAGGCTCGTTCTTCCGGGGGACTCGCGGGAAAGCGAGTCTTCTCGTCGATCGTCGGACGCCTCTTCGCGTCCTCCGCCGCTGAAAAATGAAATCGCGACCATCTTGACGCCGATCGTATAATTCGGCCTCGGCGGCGTTCTCAGTGCTATTCTCAATCACGTCGCAGTAGAGAGAGAGAATTTCCGTGTGGCGCGCATGCGCGCGCCGTTTTCCTATTTTTCCTTCTTGCTCGCTCCGGGACGCGTTCCGCTCTCAGGACGCGGCTTGAATGCCTGCGCCCCCAACGGCGGTCCGCGGCGGCCGAGCTGAGAGACGTTGAGCTGCGCCATTGTTGAAAAGGGCAGCGCACGAGGCGGACGCCGGGCCTGGACGCTCCACCGCTGTTATACTTTTCTCTGCTGTGATATTAGATTCTTCTTTTATATCTTCCTTAATAGGTGAGTGAGCAACGTCGCACGTAAGGCCGGCCGCGCGGCATGCGTGAACCGCGCGCGGAATCGTGTCGCCGAGCGATGGGAAATTGCGTCGGGTATTGCGGGTGACATGGCGCGGCGGGTGGGTCCGTGAGATGGCGAGTGTTTTCGAGCCGGTATGACCCTTTCCGCGTCGGACGCAACGGCCGCGATATCCAACGAGAGAGCCTCGGTTTTTCTTGAGGAAGCGGAACTCTCGCTGTATTTCGCGCGTCGTTCGTCTCGCGCGATGAAGGGCGGTCGTCGGCGATATCTCGTGTCGCGTCGCATGGCGTTCCGTTATCGTCATCATCGCGGCAAGGATAAAGAATTTCCCGCATGTAGTGGCGTAGGCGTTTGCGATTTCAGTGCTATTGTCCAGACGCGACGCACGAGCGCGGGGAATTCGTTCGGTGTGAGCGCGCGCGCGCGCGCGGTTGCGCGTCTCGTCGCGTACGCGTCGGCGACGCGGCGCGGATCGATCGGCCCGTGGTTTTCCGCCGCGAGCTTTCCACCCGCCGCCATTTTGTCCCGGTCCCGACCTCGCCGACCGCCATATTGCGTTCCACGTCTCCGCTCTCCAATTCTCGCGGTTTCCAGCCCCCCTCGGCGCGGGGAAGTGGCCGCGTCGCAAAACGGTTCCTCCCCCCCCCCTCTTCTCTCTTGCTCTGTCTTGCGTGCTTTTTTTCTCTCGTGTTCTCGTATCGCGACGGGCGCTCGTGGAATGCGATCGGGAAAAATTATCTGTCAACAATTTGTTTTTGTTTCGTGCACGTACGCACGCACGCACGTACGCACACGCCGATACCGCCTGACGTAACGCGTGCGAGATAACAATATAAATAGATTACGCAATCGCTCACGAACCGACGACTCTTTCCATCTCTTGCTCTCTTTTTTTTCTTTCTCTCTCTCTCCCTCTCCCTCTCTCCCCCCCCTCCCCCTCCGTCTTTGCACCTCCGCGCGACTGCGCATCTCGCTCTAATCCTCCCGCTGCATGTCCGGTAACCCACTCCCCTTTCACCTTGCCATACCCCACCTGCGTCGGTCGCAAGCAGCGTGATCGATTTTCCGTATTTATTGCGCGCCGCGTTAATGCAAATCGCGCTGACGTAAATCGAGTTAGACCCGTCCCGGTTTTGTGACGCTACGGCAATACGTCACGATGAAAACGCGCGAATCGATCGCGATCGTCGCAGCGAGCCAAGTTCTTTGAGATTCGGGATTGCCGGTCGTAACGTCACGTCATCTTCAGGTACACGCTTTGATATTTATTCTTTTTCTTGCGTGATTTTCTCTCTAGTTTGTTTTATCGAATTGCGGGTATTAGTTGCGTCAACATTGTTTATCGGTATTTGTGATTTTCGCGGAAAAATTACAAAGTTTGATTTCGATAAAAAGAATTGTCGGATAATCCGAGAGGGGATCTTCGGCGGCGGCGGTGGTACCCGCAGCAGCCGCCCCTGAGTCCCAGGGGCCACCGCGGTTGTTGCGCAAGCCGTGCGCGCAGCCCGGACGTTGCGGTTGCGCGTGCGCGGTGCTTGCGCGTCCTCCTGCATCATCCCCACCAAGCAGCCCATTACCGTTAGCAGACACGCACAAAGGAAAAGGCCAGAAGAGCGATCCGACCGACGCATCGCTCACACGGCCATTTTGGAAGCTTCGGCGCTTCGTTGCGGAGCTTTCGCCTCCGTCGTCCTCCCGCGAGGGCCGCGTGCGAGAAAGAGTGACAGGGGGTCGGGAGAGGAGAACCGTGGGACTGTCGGATCGGTACGAGAAGTCGAGAGACGTACTTTCGCGGTTACGTCGTTTGGCTCGATGTGCGCGATAATAATCGGTCGCGGGAGGACGAGATAGCGTCGGGTCGTTCGGTCGTGTGATAGCACGGGTAAAGGAGAAACGGAGGCGCGCGCGCGCGAGAGAGAGAGGACGACTGTCGGTAGGTTCCTCACTCGTACATTATCCGGTTTTTCTCGTTTCGTCGTCATATTCTGTCCCATATCGTCGCTTATCCACGCTTGTCTTCATCTGTGCAGAAACGAGGAAACGAAGCCAGAACCATGGAGGACGACCAGCAGTTCTGTCTCAGGTGGAACAACCACCAAAGTACGCTCATACAAAACTTCGACACACTCCTTGAAAGCGGGACGCTGGTCGACTGCACCCTGGCGGCGGAGGGGAAGACTCTCAAGGCCCACAAAGTAGTCCTCTCCGCGTGCAGTCCATACTTTGAGGTGAGTGAAACGTTTTGTTTATCGTTATTTGCCCTTCAACTCGTCCCCAGTTTCCTAGATATTTTCTAAACATATTTTCTGAAGCGATTTTTTTCTTTTTTCTTCAAGAATCTAGCTATAATTTGTTATTCTATTTCCTTGAAATTAGTTGACTGATATAATCGAGCAAAATTCTCTTCTATTTTATTTTATTGTGATAATAAATTTTAAAAGAATATACATTTCAAAGTAGAGGTTTTATGATAATTTAAAGAATAATGTTGATACAATTTTATTAATAAACGTGTAATTAATTATTAATTAGTTGTTAGCAAAAATGCGAGTTAAAATTAAAAGAATTTTGATTAGGAGAAAAATTATGAACGTAACAAATTGTAATTGCGTGCCGTGAAGCTTTTCCCCTTTGCTTCTTTGTCCAGTTGGTTCAGTCGGGTTAGATCAATACGAAACACGTTGGGAGGGAGTGAGATAGATTGTTGAGAAGCAAGGGGGAAGAGGGGGATCTCAAGTTGAAACAAGATGGCCGTGCTGGTTGAACGTTGCCTGGGCAGTAGTGTAGGAGGTGCAGTGGGGGAGAGTGGGGGGCAAGAGCCTGAAGCCCCCTCCTAGGTCCTCTTGATCAATACAAGGAAAGCAAGATGGCTGATTTCCAGGGCACTTGCCCTGGGATTTTACCCTAATATGGGTGGGGATGCAGAACGGCTGTTGCAATAATTGAATACTGCTCTAGGAAAATTAATAATATGCTCGAATTATATAGGCATGCATATAGATGTTCGTCCCAGATATAGCACTTTGCATTCTCAGCTGCAGTATAGGTATAGGATAATATGAGGATCGATACTACTATATAATTAGTTGTGCTCATAACATCTATTCTAAAAATAACATTTAAACTTTACTGCATTCATATATTTCTCGTAACATTTAAACCTTACTGTATTCTTATATTTCTCCTGACACATTTGTGTATTACGATGCACCAGGTATAAATATATTAGAGCAACAAATCTGTATTTCATATAAAATTGGTAAAATGAAATATTACGTGTAATTGATATTGTGACTATTTGAAAAGATTATATATATTTTTATGTTACAGTGCCTCCTCAGCGAACACTATGACAAGCATCCAGTCTTCATACTCAAAGATGTAAAATTCAAAGAACTTAAGGCAATGATGGATTATATGTACAGAGGGGAAGTAAACATTTCCCAAGACCAATTGGCAGCACTCCTCAAAGCCGCTGAGTCTCTGCAAATTAAGGGCCTTTCGGAAAGTAAAACTGCTGGCAGTAGTAAGACGGAGTCCAGGCCACAGAAAACCGTCTCACAACCTACAGCACCATCGTTAGACATTCCACACGCGTCTTCCGGTCTGACGATAGAAAAGAACAAAGTTCCTAGGCAGAGTTTGGCGCAAAGTTCCGTGGGGGATTTACCAGAGGATTCGGCTAGTCCTCAGGTGTCGAAAGGGCTCTCCTCGAGGTGAGTATTTTGAGAAAGAACAATTTCATTATGTAATGTAAATGTGACTTGGTGGTTTTGAAAACATTGCTAACTATCGTACGTTCTTTTTACTCTTACAGGGAAGGTTCGCAAAGTCCAACATCAAGAAAAAGAAAAAGGTTTCGAAGAAGAAGTCTAACCGAAGATAGTACGGTAGAGAACCAGGATGCTTCGAACTCTAGTGACATGCCTCAGCAAATGGGTGTACCGGCGTTGGGTATCGCGCCAGTGGCAGACGAGAAAGTACATGCAGATCCGACAGACTCTCTCGGCAGGTCAGCTTTAATGACACAATTGACAAAACCTGCCGACGAGATGTTACAGGTAAAATGTGTTCGACAAATTATTCCGTTTCTCTTGCGTTGTATGCCAACGGTTATAGTAGAGGCTGTCGCCAAAAGCGCTGTTTCTTTCGCTTCGTTGGTAAAGAAAAATCGTTCTTTATCCTACTGCCTTGGTTCTATCTTTTCTTTACCGCTGCAGTGTGGAAACGGTTCGAGACAAGTTTCTCTTGCGGATTATGTTCGTTTTTGTAAAAGAGAAATCCCTTTGATATTTCTAATGCGTATTAATTATTCTGTAGCTGCCACTTGAAAAACCCGAGCCAAACGATAATCTCATCGAGCCAAAGTCTGAATACCTAGAGGATGCCGAGGAAGGCGTCGAAGACCTGACGCTGGATGAAGATATGAACGATCTTAATGACATGGAACAGGACAACAATCGAGCTGGACCGTCCCATGACCCCGCCCAACACCCCGGTAAGTTTCAAATCTTATTCGTAATTTATGATTTTTGGTTTTATCGTAGCGAAACGCAGGGTTTATTTCTCATGTAGAGGCAAATTGTAAGATATGCGTTTGAACTTGTGCATCGCTAAAGCAGCGTTCCGCATGTAAAAATATGAAGATTACACATATGAAAATACTAATTACGTTTTACATAAAATTATATATTCTGGAAGTAGCGAATCTTCGATCCAAAAAGTTTATTTGGATCGAAGCGGAGCTTGACGTCTTGTACGATTGGACAGTGATTCTTGAACGGGAGTCGCGGTTATTGTCGGGTCGCGATAATCACTTGTTTCTCACTTGATCTCACGTAAAAAAATAGGAAGGGTTTATTCGTTGAACGAATAAGTTTTAGGTATCGCGAAATCGTTTCGTTGTTTTGTTTGTTATCTGTTAAAACGGGACGTTTAAACAAATTGGCCGACACTAGCTTGGGTTTCCTCGTTGCAGGTGGGGGGGCGGGAGCGCGGTCTCGGTCGAGAGTGAATTTCGGTAGTGGTGACGGTGGTGGTCGTGGTAATGGTGGCGGTGGCGGTGTCGCCCCATGGGCTTCCCATTTCCTCGAATGTAAAAAAGTGCCAAACGTGAGGCGGCCACGCACGGACGTTGACGTAGGCGCGTTGCTTAAATCACTGGCGAACAAGCAGGGCAGAAAGTATAGCTTAGACTCGGTTAAAATGTCTCTGGAGGCAATATTGCAACAGGGGGTTAGCACCACTCAGGCGTCCGAGATGTACGGCATTAATCGCTCAACGCTGCAGTTCTATTTGAAAAAATTGAACGTCGTCAGGAGGAGATGGAAACAGCAACCTAATACCCCGGTCCAGCCTAGACAGACTTAGTGTGCGCATGTTAAAACGCGCATATTGTAACGTCCCATGCACCGTTCTTTTGACGTCGAGCCCAAACGACGGTTGTTAATATTAACAGTCATTATATAGTTTTTTTGAAATAGAATTTTATTTATTTTATTTGAGTTTGACTTATTCTTAGATCACTCATTTAAAGATGGACCATTCTTGTACACATTGTAAGACATTTTTTTGTTGCACTTTGACGTTAAATTTATCTGGGAATCGAAACTCCGACAAGAATCACTAGTCGTTTAAAAATAATGTAACGATTCAATAATGATACGCACGTGCGAGATCGAAGTACGGCGCGAGTCGATGTACAAAGTATTTGAACTTTGAATAGTCTGAAACTATCAGTATTATTTATCTATTTCTTAAGTGTTACGTGTAGGCTATTTAAGCTAAATTGTTTAAAATCTGTGCGACTGCTCTATACGTGTATAAGCGAATGTGTGTGAGCACGATCTGCGGGGCGGATGTGTTACGGTGTATTCCACATAACTTGCCAAGTATTACTTGCTGTAACGAATATAGAGGGATGATTAGGGATATATTGTGTATAATATAAATGTATCTGCGCACTCCCACTGTATAAGGGAGTGCCACACGACTTTCCGATCGTGAAGCCCTGTGTTTCGCTGCGTAATTTCTTGATCGGTCTTACATGTGTCCCAATATTTTTGTTCCCCTTTAAAAGAGTTTATGAATAAAGTACCCTCTTCATTCCTAGAATGATGCATTTATTATTTTTATTTAACGTAATAATTGTAAGTCATTTAGACTTTTTTAAATAAGAATTTCTTGTGACTTGTCACAATTAGTCTTGATATTAATTTAAAATGTGCCAAAGCACTTTTCGCTTATGGGGCTTGTCCTTTTACTGTAAATTTTTTATTTGATTGGCATAAAATATCGTATCTTGCGAAGAGTAAACGTAACGTCACTTTGAAATTTATCGGACGGTGGTTTATTTTAGCAGGACTTGCCTCATGGCATGTTACTGGTGACCGAAGTAATGCGGGGGGTGTTATACCGGCAGGAGCTCCTGGGGCGACAGACGAGGTTTTTCTAGCAGCTCAGGAGGCCGCACAGGCTCATCGCGACTCACAAGGTAGGCTCATCCTCATCATTTTCCATCCGTCTCCGGCCCCCGTAACAATAGGCACTCGTAGTTGGTCCAACTCGTTAAGCGCTTCTTACGTGAACATTTCACGAAGTTCGTTTCCACGACTTGAAATGCAAATTTTGAATAAATTTATGGCCGAGTAGAGTAGGAATTTACGCGTACTTGTATTTGAATGGGTTCGAGAAAATTTCGAAAAAAAAAAGATGATTTATATCTTTTCTTAATGTGACAGACCGACAATGGCTCATTCACAAACGAGTACGTTGATAAAAGTTTTGATGACGTGTACACGCGCGCGTAATTATATGTGCCTATTGCGCAGGCGGGGCGGAGCTTTTGTCTCTTTCGTTGTCGATAACGTGGTTCAACCTAGATTCCGGTGCGTTCAAGTGTAGCACGGTCTCTGAAAGAGCTTTTTTTTATTTTTCTATCAGAGCATGTAGAGCTTTCCGTTAAATTCTTAAGTTCTTTGTGTATCTTTTTCTATCTTTTTCCTTTCTTAGCGTGGCGCCGCGACACGCGAGACTTGACGTAAGACGAGCCGATCGCTGCACGCGCGCGCCTTTTTCATCGTGTCAACCGCAATCGGTTTTCTGTAATCGGCATTACGTTGTTCGTTATTCTGTCGTCTCGTCTTCGTTAGCCTCGCTAATCGCGACGCCGCGGCCTCTCTCTCCTCCGAAAGGAGTACGACAGCGCAAGGACAGCCCGCAACTGACCAGGGATAACACGAGAGAAACATATCTCGTGTCAATTTCGCGTCGTAAAATAGCACAAAGGACGATTATAGATAGCTGTATCTTCTCGGTGATAGTTACACGCGAAATGACATAAGTAGTTAGCAGTAAATTATAGTAGTATAGTAGTACCCCCCCTCTGATCGCGAAATTTTCTGTTATTTTTACGTAAACGCGCTCACAACGTCGAAACAAATTGCAGAGAAGTAGCCGAGATAAGTATACGGCTTAGGAATCGAGAGATTGTAGAATCTTTTACTGCATTACCTCGATTAACAAAGCGGAAAGCGTGGACTATCGATTATTCTTTCAAACTTGTCGATTAGAGACGGAACGTTTTATCAAGCGTCATTATATCTTACCGTTCATAGTTAGTGAGAATAGTTTAAAGATATAATTATACACGGACTCGCGCGTCATCGATAGCTTATGAAACATGTAGGTGTAAAGATTAGTAGATAGGATTGAATAGATGTCTCTCTCGATAGTCTCTCCATCTTCGAAACCGGTTCGTTTTGTTCACGCGAGTTTCCACGGCGTTGTACAATACCATCGCGTGATAAATCTAAACGATAAAGAGCTTCAATATGCGATTATTTCATACGAGACGATGGTATATGACGTACTTGTTTTGATGCCGAAATAACACGCGCATGAAACTCAACTCGCTATTTTGTAGTCGGATTTCGTTCACGTCGTAGAAGTCGTAGCTCAGCGATTAAATAACGGAAAGAAATTTCGGAACGTATCCGATAGCGTTTGTGTTTCCCTGTTGCTATGGGAAATTGAAGCTGAAGCAACGTGAGAGCTTCCCAGTGGGCAGGAACATAACGGGACTTGCGCGATCGTGCGAGTGTAAGCCAGTACAGTCTCTCGTGTCTCGCCTTGGCTCCAGTTGGAGTTACGTGCCTTTCAAGAAATTTGACACTACTGTATATACTATAAGTGACGTTGATTCACCTTCGATAATGATTGTTTTACGCTGATCCTCGAAACGGTAGTTCCATTTTAATGCAAGCCTATGCAGTTACTCGATTCGAGAGTGACGCCATCACACGAATTTCTCAGCGATGTCCGCTGCTTTTTCCTCGATATATTTAGCGATTACACACGGTCGCGCGTGATTTTCGATGATCCTACGAGAGAACGTTGACGAGCTACTTTCAGCAAGGTCGACGCTAAAGCTCTTCGGATTACGTCAATCTCTGTCCTACTTATGATTAGGTTCAATCTACTTTTCAAGTTGTTTGTTCCCTACTTCAATCTTTCATCTTGATTCAACTTACTCTTTTTATATTTAGTAGTTCGTAAGATGAATTATAAGACGGATTTGATTATTCGAAAATTGAGCGTGAATCTCTTAATGATTCTCCATCACAAAAACTTCTTGTGATTTAGGCCGTTTATAGCGGACATGGGAAATATAACTAATCATATTTGTATAGTATAATAGGCATGTATACTTGCCTGGTCGAGGCATTCCCACGAACACTCGCTGACCTTGGCTCCCATGAAGCTTAGAACGAACGCGCGTGGTACGGTAGATTTCTCTCTGAAAAGAGAGAAGAGAATAGGAGCGAGCGAAACCAAGTCATCTCACTGAAGATGAGGAGATGCGTGTAACGTTTTTCTACAATCACTGCGATCATTTACGCTTTTGCGTTGGTAGAAACACGAAATGAAATCAAGGTCGTGCGGTTATTTATATTTTCGAGGAAATATTGATAGGAAAAAAAATACCATTATATACATATATAATATAAATATATTTTAACGGTCACATTTATCGCGACACTTCGAGATTATTAGGAGATAATCTCTTGTTTAATGATTTAACGAGAACGCGAAGATAAGACCATAATAAGAAATGAAATCTGTCGTAGTTTACTGATGACCCAGATTTATTGCGAACTCGTTTTATAGGCGCGTTGAACCGTAATCAAGGCGACTACGTATTACGTAACGACAAAATCGCCAATGAAAGGACCGACTTCGTTTCTTAGCGACACAATAGGACGCAATATTATTTTACCAATATAATCATATGACCGAATATAAGATCTATAATGAATTATAATAATATTGACCCTTACGGGTGTATCCTTGGTAGACGAATTTAAAAATTCGGAGTAGGTGAATTTTTTTTCTTCGTGTGCTCGTGAATAAAGTAATAAAGAAATAGCTGTCGGCTTTGGCAACACGAGTCTCTCGTTGAGACGACGGGCCAGCTGTGAACTTGCTTGCATCTGCTAATGTACGGCGACAGCTGCACACTGAGCAGCAGATGCAGCCGGATGCTCCAGATGGTTGAGCCGGAAATCGTGCGCATCGTCCGATCCTTCGCGGTTGAAGAGCGTTTCTAGAGTCATTCGATAGCTTAGAAATTATATTGTTGTCTGTGAATCGGAATATAAAATTACAACGCGATTCTTTACAGTAGAAAAAATAAAATTCGTGCGATTTAACGAAATGTTTTATTTCACCATTAGAATATTGCGAAGCAAAGAAACGCTATAGCGACGGATAAGGAAACTGAGGAGAGACATATTGAGAGAGAAGGATAGCACAAGAAATAGAAGTTAAATAATTTTTATCTTTAATATAGAAATTAGTTTAGCCAAGAGGGGGTAGGAGGCTTTTCTCAGGCGCGATCGGATTTTTTTTTCTTTTTTTCCCGTAATCTTTTAGGATATATGATCGCCCGAACGAGGTGATCCAACGTGGGAGGCAAGGTAATTTCGGAGAGAGAGGAGCGGCCTCTCTGTCAATGCTAGCGTTGCTAAAAAATCTCGAATCTCGTACTCGCGATCGCGCGGTTCCTGACGTGATACTCGACGGTGATTCTTTTCGCGGTGTCCTTTACGCGCCAGGTGCCCGTAGAATCGCGAGAGCTCTCTTTTGCCAAGCTCGTCAGGGCAGACGGGAATCACGTTCTGCCGCCACTTTTCTTCTTACGCATACAAGTGTGTATGCGTGTCGTGTGTCGCGCGCGATACACTCTGAAAGAAAGATTGGACAGATGCTCGCATTGATAGCGAAGGTCGTTTTTTTTCACCGTCAGAGACTTGTTGCCTTGAATCTAGTTTTTCGTGCCGAGTCGTTCGGAAAAAAAAGAAAGAGGGGCCGATGTTTAAAAAAAATCACGCCTCGAGCCATCGCGATAGGAGTCTCACCTTTCTATTTTTTTTTTGGCTCCACTACTCCGTGAAAAACGCGTCTTTCCGTTTTTTTTTATTTTTTTTTATTTTGGAATCTCCACTTCAAAAGCTCTCTCGTACACCTTTTGGTTACATCGCTTCTTGCATTCCGTACATCTTCACGCACGTTTATTAATCCTCCTTCGAGTTTGTTTTCCGTGACGAGACGCCGAGTTATCGCGATCTTAGGACCGGAGTTGCGCCACGTTGTTCGCAGCGCGTAGATCTTTTTTTTTTCTCTTTCGTGAATATTCTCTGTCGCGGAAACACGCGCAAGCGTTCCCGCCGACAAGACAAATGGGTAAAGGTAAACGCGCGCGCGCACACGCCTGTCCGAAGAAACGGTCGCGCCGAGGACTCGCTTGCTATCCCTCGCGGACAATCGGCCTTCGGCCGTTTCTTCTGGCAACAGTGAAACGATCGCGTTTGCCTCTGCCAATCCGGGACGAGAGTCACCCTCGGATCCCAGATGATTAAAAAAAAAAAGAAAGAAATCAGCCCATTGTAGCCGTGACGTGTTTTTTTTGTTGGCGCGAGAAAAGAGAACCGGTGTACACATGTAACGAGGGCGCGTGTGCCAAATCGTGCACAAAAGTCGAGTCGAGCGAGGAAAAGAAGCTAAAAGAGCCCGAGAAACGCGTGAGAGACACGTGATACATCCTGCGTTCTCGTTGATCGCGGATCGGAACAACCGGGTGCGTCGACGTACGGCCAGCCGTGCGCAAACTCTCAAGTAGAATTCTCTCTCTGCTCTCTCTATACTGATGGTCGCCCGGGGGGATATCACGATTTCCTCTTTCCTCTCCTCCCTATTGTGCACGACGAAGAAGCACGGGGAGCTCGATCGTCCTCGCATTTTTGTCTACCTTTTCCCCTGTCCACATCTGTCTTTTTTTTTTTTCTTCCCGTTTCTTTTTCTCCTCACGCCTCTTTACACATACTTTACGGCTGGTCGTAAGTCGCGAAACCGGCCGACCGGAAATCCGCCCTTTGCTCGCGATCTGATAGATCTCGTCTCCTCCGAGAGAAGAGGGCTCGACAAGGTCGATCGGCGTCTTGCAGTGTCCCTCTCACGCGTCGCGCACGTTCTTCGCACATATGCAGATATTCACGTTGGGTTGTGGCTCTCTATATAAAAGATGCAGAGAAACAAAAAAAGCACGTGCCACATCAAGATCCTCTTGGTCGCGCAAGCGCGCGCGGACCAGGAGTACGTATGATATAATGATGTGTGAACAATTTATATATATATATATATATATATTCATATGATTTTTTTTTTCTTTGTCCATTCCGTGTATGCGTACACTCGATAGTTTTTAACCCATTTGTGCCATATATATATATATATTTACATTTTTTTTTTTGGCGTAATTCGTCTTTTGCATGCCACGCTTCCTTCGGTAGTATAACTATTACACCTTAACTCTGCGGAGGTGTGCAAGCGTGACGGCGTTTGGCCGGACATGTCCCGGTAGCGACGCGTGCATGGTGGTGGTAGTTGCGGTTTCTGTTACCTGTGTACGTGAACATACAGAAATACTATACATGGGTAGAGGTAGCAATCGCGAGACGGTGATCCGCCGCAACGCCGCTCGCGCTGGCACACGTTCGATAAATTCTTTTTTTTTTTTTACTAACCCACGTGTACATAACTCCGCTTCTTTGTTCGTAACGCATAAAACATGAACTATTTAATTAACCCGATTTACATATATATCTTATTATGGTTCTCTCGTATGTCCATACGTACATGCGCCAACGTGTGTATGTATACATATGAGCGTTCGAAAGAAAGGACTCCATATAGTATATATATATATTTACACTTATATATACTTCGTATATATATAATATGCTTAACACTATATAATACTATTTTTCTACTCGATATATATCGCTATATATATATACACATAATTATAACGATTACGTATAAACATATTCACATCGTTGTCATTATTGTTCATGGTATTGTACTTTTACTCGTTATTCGATTCTCGTTGTGTTGTACCATGCCATGTCACAATTTTTTCTGTATACTCCCTTACTCTATGTTCTTTGACCCGCCCCAAGTGTCTAGGCTACGATGATAATGAGGAAGAGCTCGAGATCAAGACGAAGAGAAGACGCGAGAGAAGAAGCTCGCCGTGCCGCTACGATCGAGCGATTTCTCGGTCGGAGTGGCGCACAGGGCTTCTTCGGTATCCACGAAGAAGGAATCCGATGATGTCAGAAGAGAGAAGAAACCGGCAAGCGTGCTCTTTGCGCGTTTGCTGAGACCATCAGGAGCGGAATCGCGCTTTCGTCGGTTTTGTTTTTGCTGCGAAAGCGTCCGATAATCGCGACGCGTTCTTTTATTTAATCTTTCGGATTTTGATGATCTTACTTGGATGTTATCTTTATGATATTCTCGCTCGAGCTAGAGCTAGGGTTTCAAAAGGATGCTACGAGTAAGATCAATGAAACTTGAAAGATCGGGAAAGCGTTTCAGTGTCAAAAATGCACAGATGACATCTGAATCAATGCGATTCGGATGTTCACGCGTGCGTCCTTTGACTCTGTCGCATATTTGTCCGTTTCTTTTTCGTTCTTTCTTTTCGGGCTTTCGCGGTTTTGCAGCGTACGGCTGACTTTTGTTCGAGCGATCTTTTCGCATAGAACAATGGTCGTACGCTCGTTCCGACTTTTTTTCTTCAAGAAAGAAGATCGAAGATCACAGCCGCACTGATAATTTACTGATAAGGACATTTCACGAGGTAAACAGGTAATAACTCAGGTCAAGGTAAAAAGGTAACAAAAGGTAATTGGACAAAAGTATCCATCAATATCAGTAACCTGGTTACATCATAATCTCGTAATCTCATCTACGCGAACGTGTTACTTATGCATACATGCGCGTCGCGCTACACGTATGTATTTAACATACATGCGTAATTTATATTTCGCATTTACATAATGATAATATGTGTAACATGTTGATTATGTTTGACGTTATCGCAAATGAAAATAGCCGCGCGTGCGAGCCAGCGGATCTAATCATTGGTAAGACGATTAGAATCACTTCTCGCAAGCGATAGTTGTGTTTTCATTTACAGTATGATTTTTTTTCTTGATCTTTTCTTTATGAAATTGGTATATGTGAATGTGGAAGATTTTGTGTGTATCTGAGTATGTGTGTGAGATGAAGTCACAGACATTCAATGTATGAGTGAAATGGCAAACTTTCTGATGTTTTATTGTGTTTTATATCGATTTGGATTATCCTCCCCGCTACTGTAATAATAAGAAAGTTTTTCTTGTTGTCGGTAACGACGAGGGAAAAAGCTAAAGCGATATAAAAATAGTGTCGCGGAAGCTTTTTTTTTTATACGAATTATTTTTAGTTGCATTTTACCGAGATTTTAGAGAATTTAATAATTTCTCTCAATATCGAGTTAGAAATATTTTTCCGATTTCGACATTTGAGAATTATTAAAGATAAATTTTCTAAAATTTGGTGAAATCGCATAGTGCCGGAGAGAGTGTCCCTCGTTTTTCACTTTTCGTTCATAGAAAATTAGAGAGATTGTCACTGTGCGCTATTCTTCGTAATGTTCAAGATGAGGGCATAGGAGAAGAATGGTTTTTTTTCCATTCTTCAAAGATTTCGTCATTATCTTGATTTGACGATTTATACGCATTGTCACATTCCTGGATTTTCTGTTGACGAAGCGCGATTTTGGCCAAAAAAGAAGAAAGAAGAACGAAGAAAATTGGAGCAGAGATCTGGGCGAAAAAGGACCGAAGGATAGACTCATCGTTGATTTCTGAGTTTCATTTTGAGATTCAGAAATTCAAGATCCAGTAAAATCAAATTGGACGGTTGAGTTTCCGGTTATCCTTAATTTGGGATATTCGGATCTCGAGAAGATTTTATATTTGCATATATTTTCTACTTGTTATTTTGCTTTCGTTTAGGTTCTTCCGTTTGCGCGACGTTTTTTTTTTTCGCTCGACCTTGGTCAAGCTCGCGTTCGCGATGTGTATCTTTATCTACAAGAACTACAGATGAAGATGAATGCTCGAGTTCGAAGGTCTCGCTTTTTTTTCGAACTTTCGAACGAGAGTTTGGAAGATGTCAACACAACTCGGGTTCTTCAAATTGGTAACGTATTAATGAATGGTATAGTATTGGTAACTATGATAAGTTAGCGAAAAATTTGCAATCGTTAGTGATTAAGCGATATTTAATCTTATATAGTTTGTAAGACTAGTTCTAAGTTGCCTCAATTGCGGCGTAATTTAATTTCTTACATTTTACATATTAATTTTTAATATAATTTTCTCTTTTAATAGGTTGAAAAAATTGGTCTTTATGTGATATGTATTTATTGAATTACATCAAGTTCTCGCGGTTTTAAAAAAGTTTGATTAGATTTTATAGATACCTTTTTTTCTATACTCTTTTCAAACTTTTGACACACGCAGAAATTGAGATGTTTTTCTAGTCTTTTGAGTGAGAATTTACTTCGTGTATGCATGAGAAATTCGAGCGTAATTTGCGTCTGTTAAAAAAGGTATATGCGTGTATGTTTACGTGAATGAAAGAGTGATTTTATCTCATAAGATAATTTTAGATTTAAATTTTAATTTAATTAGATTTAAATTTTAACGTCTTAATGAAAAAAACATTGGTTTAATAACAATTGTCTATTTTCAGGAGATATTTATCATATTCGTATTTATTGTCATAATTTTTTTGTTTATGGAAATCTACAATCTAAAAGTATGATTTCCATATTAAATAGTGAAATATTATTTGCCCGGGTATCTTGATAATTTTCGATTTGTTGTGATATCAAAACGTAACTGTTTTCAAGAAAGCATTTTGCTTTTTTGAAAGCAAGTTTTGCCAGCCTAATTTGGAAAGATGTGAGATGCCGCTATCATAGTGAATTGCACCGATGTCCATATGGTAAAAAGGTAAAAGGTACACGTAAGTATTTAGTCCTGTGCGTTGTATCGGCGCGCAAGATGCTCTTCCATTATATCTATATACACAAAATATTTTTGGCAGAAATAGTCGATGTCGAATATTAATCTCTTATCGGTTTTCAAAAAACGATTAAGCATTTCGGTAATTATCGAAATGCTTAATATTATATTTTTGCATACAACTGATAGCTTTATATTGCTGTAAATTCAAAGCTTCTATTTCTGTCATTTATTTATTATATAAAAAAATATAAACTCTTGGCACGTTTCTCCGATTTTTCTTGATTTATATATTTGTTTTGATGAGGTTGTCACATCAGGCATATTGCCAAATCATACCGTGAAGTTATAGGAAGTTTTAATTGATATATTCATATATATTATATATATATGTATATATAATTTATAAATGAGATAATTTTTTCATGATCTTACATATTTGTAGGCAGTGAATATTGCAATGACATTTACTACTTAAATTTTGAATTTCTTCGTTTCACGATTTTCATCAATTCAAGACATTTCGAAGGTTAAATTTTCCAATTATCCTTCGTGTAAATTTGATTCCTGTAAACTTGTTTCAGGAAAATTGCACTGCTTTCGTAAGAAAGTCGCGCAATTGTTCGCAGAACAGACCGATGACATGTCCAATATTCTTTCTTCTTTCTCCTTCTTTTCCATTCCTATTTTTTCGAATTTTCAGCTTCGACGTATATGCAGTGTTAAATACTGGATTCCATTGTCTCAGTGTACACCATCCGTTCTTCGTGATGGAGCTAGTGTGTCTGTGTTGGTTTTGTGTGAATGGAAAGTCTGAGTTCATGTTGTTCGGTTTAAGGCCAGAGAGTAAAGTGTGTAGAATCTTTTCGAAACTTTTCGTACAAAATTAATTGGATTTGCGAGATTATTGCAAGTTGCATTCTTGGATCGGTCGAATTCTAGGGCGCCAGACTACGAACGATCTATCGATTGTCCTTGCATTGTCCCGCTCGTGATCGGAGAGAGGAATTTTGATGCTTTATTAATGCGTTATAGGGAGCCTCATCGCCACGTTTCGCGAAGTCGGTGAATAGTTGATTGAATAGTATGCAAAAAAAAATTGTTTTCCAATTTGCGCGAAGTTTGATGATGATTGATTTTATATTGATGATAGTTTTACTTCTAAATTTTTGTTGGAGCTATTTCGAATGTTTATATA